>JAVDOI010000014.1:9982778-10060278 GCA_032191485.1 Leptoclinus maculatus | reverse complement strand
CATCCACATCTGTTAATTTAACATCTATCCTAAAGGGAGATCAATTTCTTTATGCTACGGCAGAAACATTCTTGGCTTATTGAACATGCAGGGGAGAGAGTTGAAATGAGAGAAGCTGAGTTTAGCGCTGGACAAATGGAGACGCAGTGAAGAGGTTTTGGTGTTACGCAGTAACTAATGACGGAGATATATGGCATTGTCACTCCTGGTTTTAGCTTCAAAGTTTTGCCCATCGCACATACAGACAACAGTAACAACGTTATACTCACTAAAGTTAATTGCTTAGATTCTTTGAACACAGCGACGCAACTAAAATCAGGGAACAATGTAACCAGACAACCTGCACGGACAGCTTGGTTTGGTGAGGGGGGGGTCTTTGGTATGAAAGGGCCATTGAGAGGGCCTCACATCCTCGAGAGAACGATGGGTCATATGATACACTGATTGTTAAAGTGAAGAATTAGAATCTCAAGACCCTGGGGCCTCCAGTCTGGAGGCGACCGTCGATTATTACCGAACAGAAAAAGGTCATATGCTGCAGATGCATTACCCTTTTTCTTGTACTCCCCTGCTCTCAAACTTCTTCATACTCTTTTTTTTTTTTTTTTATTCTTTGTGATCGGTGTAAATCTCGCCTCCTGATCCCTCTGTCTACTTCTGTTCTAAAGCTACTTGGCCTGTTGCATCCAGGCTCCAAAGATCTGTCCACATCCGACTATATTTCTATCAATGCCTGACACTGAGCTTATAGAAACATTTACAGTCGAGCTCCATTACAATGAAAATGCTCCTGCGTTGTTAAATCTAAGCATTGGAAAGGAAGGGATTGAATTTGCTGCAGTATTTGTCTTTCTTGTCAGCGGCCCGGGGGGGGGGAGACGACGACACACATTCTTGTCCCTATATCTGATTCAACAATCGCATCATTTAGGGTGCACAGCTCCCTGCTTTCTGTCGCAATCAGGGCCTAAATTAAGCTGGCAGGGGAGGAAGAGAGAGGGGAAATGGAGAGACTCACTCTCGATTCAGCCCCCAGTCCCCAGGACAACAGCGTATCAGATTTATCGCCCTGTTCATTTATCCCTCTGTTGTTTATCAGCCAACAAAAGCGCTTGAAAGAAAGATAAGAGAGATGGGACTTTGATGGAATGTCCAGGAGCGTAGTCTATTATGGAAACAGTCTCCGTAATGCGGTGTGGTATTCTGTAGGTACTAACCTTCATGTAGCAGGGTGGCATGTCTCTCGGCACACGTTTGAACCCACGCAAGCACACGAACAGTGTCCAGTAGTGCATTAGTCCAATACTCAGTAGTTATCTAGAATAGGAATGGTTAGGATTGCAGGAATTTGTGGGGGACAAAGCATTTTCATCATCCATCTTCTGCAAGAGAAAAATACAACATGTTTTTTTACATACCAGGAATTAAACATTTTGTATACTGTATTTAGTCACTACATTATAAAATAATGTGTTCTGTACAGGTGAGATAAAACAGTGAATGCGTAGAGAATGAGACCTCTTCACAAATAAAGCAAACAACATGAACACACACACACACACACACACACACACACATTGCATAATTTCAGTGTCTTACAGGCAAAAGGCTGAACTCCCAGACAGCAGAATTGATATTGTAATGAGAGAAAATGTATTTGTATACAGTTTAGCCCTATAATAACCCACTGCCTCTTTGGTAGGTAGACATGTTAACCAGGCTTTCCTGAAGTGCCAGAGACAATATAAATCTGAGCTCAATTTTGTTAAATACAAGTCATTTACGTTTTGCTTTTCTCAGCTTTGCGTTTGTTTGCTGTGAGGAGTATTTTTAGCAGAATGTTGACGTCGTGGTTTTGTTACAGCTGTGAGTCATTTCATTTTTCTGCTCTGACTCCAATGGTGTTAATCTTTGTTTGGACTGTTGTTTTGTCTCTGTGAAGCATCTCATTACTTTAAGAAACTCTTTACATTCCACTCCCCCTAACGTAATGTTTGTTCACACCAAGTATGTTTGCAAGTTTGCAGTGGTTTGTTCAAACTCTTCAGCGTTTCCTTTGGACTGTTGTGGCACCAAATAATGACGGCACAACTGGTCCTATAGCCCCAGTTATGTTCACTGTGATCGTTATCGTCTGACTTTAGTTGTTAATTACTATAATAACTATGGACAGGTCAGAACAATTCTTAACTTACTCCATTTATCTGATTCATGCTACAGTAGTGAACAGATCTGAATAGATGCCTTTGGAAGTTCAGCTACACTGAGGCTTCAGTGACTTGATTAAAATGAACCCCCAGGTTCTCGTGGAGCTGAGGGATTGATGAAATTTACTGAGGACTTGTGATTCTACCATGTTTTTTGTTATCATAATAAGACCAAACACAATTATCTGAGTCTGTGTTGTGTAACTGGAATAGAGATAAAGCAACTGTTGGTGTTTTTTCAACCCAAAGTTAAGTCGGTGTGGATATCATTAATTGAGACGGCTTGCTGTTGTTTATTTGTGCGTGTAGCTCCGTCTGTGGTTCGCTCGCTCACAGGGCTGCGTGTATTTAATACCATGAATCCTGCACTACTGTTTAGTTTATTTAGTTTACCTAGTTGTTCATTTAATACCATTCTAATTCATTTTATATACTGTGCATTTTTATTTTTATTTTTTATTCTATTTCTTCAATTCAATATCTGCTCTTTATTTTATTGTACTGTATATATTGTGCATTTCCATACTTCATATTTTATTCTACTCTGTAACTTGCTGCTGCTACAAACAAATGTCCCCCTGGGGATAAATAAAGTTCATATCTATCTATCTATCTTAAAGAATGAGATCCAGTGAGGCGTTTTTGAAAGCTGCTGTGTTGAAATAGATAAAGGATGTGTAGGTGTACAATAAAGGATTGCAAATGGATCAAACTTTATATGGTTGGTAATATAATATAATCAATAATAAAGTGCCCTTGACTGTATTTTGGGTCCTGCTTTACAGAATAAGTTCCCAAATGCTGCAGCCTTTGGCAACACGTGACAAATTGTGGACCTACAGATAGACAACATAGAGGAACACAGAAGTGTGTAGCTGCAGGATACAAAAAGACAAAACGGTTCCTGAAATCAAGTTCAGTTAAATCAAAAAGATGAAACACGATTATTAATGTGCTGTATAGACAAAAGGGAACTGTGAAATGTGTAGCCTGGAGACATGAACATAATGTTGATTAAACATTTGACACAGTCCAAACAGGTTTGACAGGCTCTGGCATCTGATATATGACAGTTATAGTTATATAACAACACAGTTCATCATTGCAGCGTTTTTTTTTGCAGCAGACTTTCTAATGCCTGAACAACGAGACTCATTTTAAAGCGGTTCTTGCTCACTGCGGGACTGCACGACCATTAAATGGCAAAGTTTTTCACTGTGATGAATTATCTATCATCTCCAGCCTTTGCAAGTTTGATGTTGTGGTCTGACTATCTGACCTCCGCATGAAAAGATTTTTGTGTTAGAAGTCGTTTAAGTGTGTAAGGACTCCAGGCACAGAGGTGCTTTTTTATGTTTCTTCACCCAGTTGGTTGTGTGAATAAGAAGTAGAGTGATTCTCTTAAAGGGGAACTCTACTGACTGACAGGTCTTGGGCACTATTGAATACATGAAAGGAGTTGTAAAGCGCAGTGGGCAGCGTTGGTTGGAGTTAAAGACTACAAGTTTCTGGGGCGTGCAGTTAAAAAAAGAAGTGAGCTCCATTAGCCGCTACTAGCATAACGCACCTGAATCTCTCATAGAACTGTCAGTTGTCGGGTTGAATTGTGGGTAATGTCGCACCAGGTTTTGACAATCTCTGGCTCTGCTGCATCAACTTTAAACCTTTTTTTAAAAAACTGTCCATCACAAGTCCAACAATGTTATAAGAGTGCAATGCTAAGGTTGCCATAACGTTTGTGCATAATCAGAGGAGAGACTTAGATCCATAGGCCTGTCAGATCACATGCTTTTCCCAGATATGACCACAATGCCACTGCAGTTTATGAGAAAGAAAAAAAAAAACTAATTTGTATCATAAGAATTGTAAAGGGAACAAGAAACACTCTGAATGAATAATTGGTTCAAATGTACACAGGAGCCCAAAGCGAAATCTCACACTAAGGCTTCAAAAAGGCTGAGGCTGGCCCAGAGGCAGCTCGTTATTTAGGATAGAAAGGAAAGAATGGAAAAAGAATAATACATTATAGAAAGCAGAGATTTTCAAAGCTTCATAGTGACATATAGTATGCAAATTCAGAGCGCTGCACAGACTTTATAAAGCAGTTTCAGTCCAGTGCAAAATGCTAAAAATAGCATTGCTATAAATGTTAACAGTCCAAGGAGGTCAGGTAAGACGGGATGGCTCTTAGGGGGGGAAAAGAATCTTGCTGTGGGTGGACAAATGGACAGGTAGTGCTTTTTAGAAAGGCTTTGAGACAATGAGCCGAGCAAGGTGAGCAGAGTGGTGGCAGTCCTGCCCTCTCATTTTTCACCTAAATGTCAAGCAGCTCGGTGAAGAACATAAATCCATGAGGTGTATTCTGGTGCTATATGGACACTTATACTCTCCGGGGGTTTTGTTATAGCTCTGAAGGAGTGAATCAGTACAATGATACAAATTGGAGTAAGGCTGAGAAGTTAATCTTATTGGAGTGTTGAAGGTGTGCCTGGCCAAGCTAAGCCAATAATTAGCATGAGCACAGGGTGCATGCAGGCCATGGTGCCATTTTAATAGGGAATTGCTGAACGTGTGCTTGGCATGGCGGGGCTAATTGGGGAAGGGTGTGCAAGGACGGCACTTCAGTCTATTATCTCGATTGCCATGGGAACTAGATAAGGATAATTAGCTGGACAGCATGGCACAGTGCAGCGGCAGCTATAGGCACGTGCAGCCGGATTAGGGAGGCATACAATGATGTAACTAATAGAAATGGATTTTTGGCAAACTGTGTTAAAGATTTAGTAAGTCATTTACAATTAAGTGGCATCAATATTCACTTCATTCATCTGAGCCTCGCTTCCAGCTGGTGCTCTTCTCATAGTTATTTTCTGTTCCTTCTTATTTTCCCTGTTTATCACTTTTTGTTTCTCACCCAAAGCTATAAATGGGAGTAATAAAATCATTGTCCTGCTGAGAAGTAATCTCTTTTCTCTTTTTTCCTCATTTCTCTCCCCTTCTCTCTCCTAGCTCTCCACACCTCCTCAACTCTTACTCTTTATTTCATCTGCATCCACCCCCCCGCATCTCATTTCTCACATACTGTGACTGCTCAGGGGTAGCACGGAGTGACTGTGAACTGAATGGGAGCACCATTCATGGGAGAGATGGATTTATTTCATTCAGCTTAGCACCAACCCGCCTGAGACATAAACTGTCAGGACAGTCAACATCGCACCGAGATGTGGAAATTTAAAGGGATTAGGGAAGTCTCAAAAGTTAGTAGGTCATCCACATTCTTGCGATGGCATTTAAACCAGCTTTGTGTGAATCTTACCCCTACCTCCAGGTCATTTTTTACCTTCTCTCTCTCTTTCACTCTCTGTCCGGGTGATCCAGACCAGAAAGACCCGCTACCCCCCCCCACCCACCCCTCTAGTTTTGTCTTTTCTCTGTGTGAGCAGATGGCCAAACAGGCAGATCTGTTCTTTCTCTACAGGACTTTGGATCTCACACAATAGGCCTCAGATTCTGAGTCCAGACTCTGTTCTGCCTGACTGGGAAGCTAAACAAAGAGAGGAAGGAGGGGAAGAAATGAAAGCGTTTGAAGAAAAGTTACTTCAAAGAGTTTTGGCAATGTTTGCATATGATTCATGGGTTTCACTGTAGTGCAGGAGGGAAGGAGGCAATTGTTCTCCCCAGATTACTGATTTTTTAATTAAGGTTGCTATATTTAGGGTTGGGTGATATGACAACGCCATGAGTTTAATTTCTAAGCAGGACCGGTTTATAGCAATATTGGATTATTTTGGCCATCGTGGCTCAATGAATGGCAATATCGGTGTGTCAGTTGGTCCACCACTTTGGTCCAGATGGAAATATCTCAACAATTATTCGATGGGTTGCACAGAAATTTTGTACAGACATTTATGGACCCCAGAGGATGAACCCTAACGACTTAGTGATTCCTCTTGCGCTACAATGAGGCTAACATTTTATGTTTTGAGGGAAATCTCTCGACAACTATTCAATGGACTGCCTTGAAATTTGGTTCTTTCATGTCCCCCTCAGGATGAATTGTAATAACTTTGGTGATCCTCATCATCTGGTAAATTTAAATTGTCCGCTCCTTTGGTTTATGACCAAATACCTGCGAAACTGACGACATCAGCCTTAGCTGCACTCTGTGTTTAGAGCTAGTTAGCAAATGTTAGCATGTTAACATAACACAGCATGTTGGCATTATGAGCCGTTAGCATGCTGACGCTAGCATTTAGCCTCACAGTGCCACTAGCCTGGCTGTGAGCCAGTCTTAGTGTTGTTGTATGATTTGTCAGGTACTTGATTTGCTGGATGCCGAAAACATATATTCTTGTCTTTTTATTTTATGCATGAATAGTTTCTATAAATGCACCCTGTTTCAATATTGGCCGAACATTACACACATTTAATTCTGATGTCATCTACTTCCTTCACCTGCTCCATCTCTCTTTCTCCATCTTTCAGGTACTACGTGTCTGGTGGCCCTGCTGTCTGATAAGGAGTTGACGGTGGCCAACGTTGGAGACTCGCGTGGAGTTCTTTGTGATAAAGACGGCAACGCCATTCCTCTTTCGCATGACCACAAACCCTACCAGCTCAAAGAACGCAAGAGGATCAAGAAAGCTGGTGAGAAAACAGCTGCAGTCCAGACCAGTAGATGTTTCTCAACTGATTCTGAGCAGCAGAACAAGGCTTTAGTTAAAACTTGAGGGGACATCAAAACACAGATTGTAGTCATGAAAGCGTAAAAAAAAGTCTTCTTATGATCAAAGCTAAGCAACATTATCCCTTTTTCCACATCTTGTGTCTCTGTGCTCAGGCTGACATCAAACCCTAGAGACTGATAACACAATCTGCTTCTAAAGCAGCATGTTATCAAATGCAGCCAGACAGTGCACAGTATTTAAGGTGTATTTGAAGGCATAATTCTCCCTCCTACCCTATCTGCATATTCTCTATGCTGAGTTTGAGGGCAAATTGCCAGATTAGTCAGTGAGCGTGGTCCCTGTCAGGAAAGCCCACCATCTCCATCTAATGGTCTGATTGGGTACTAAAACAAACTCACAGATTTAGTTTGCATTATGTTGCAGTTATGATACAGATGATTTCCTACAGTGTTCACTTCTGTGAGAGGGGACATCTAACGTTTTAATCATTGAGTCTCATGTACAGGAACCACTGGTGTACTAATAAAAACTGCTTATACAGTAGTCCTCTCTCGTATGGTAGCGTTATCTTGTTACGGTGGTGGTGCGTCTCTCTGTGACACATTCTTGTAAACACAGATACTCAAGAACAATTAATGATAGAAACTTTATACCTACACCACAGGCTCCACGGGTAGAGCTGATGTTATTACAGCCTTGGAGCACCTTGCTACAGACATTTACATATTAAATGAGGGAAAACTGATTTTCTTGAAATTGGTGTATTAATTAAGTGCCGTCTATGCACTGAAAAGAGAAAAAGAAAAGAATGAAAAAGAAACATCTTGATGCACCAACCAATTACAGAAGAGTCAAATCACAAATACCATCAATAATAAATGTTTAAAAATCCCCCAAATTAGAGCAATGTATTTTAAGCACCACAGAATACAGTGAATATGTTTCTTAGAAAGATTTGACTTGTAATATTGAATATGAATATTTACTATTTGCCTATTGATAATTCATATTTTATTGTTCTAGTTTCTTTCCTCATTTCCTTTTTTTTAAGGTTATAAAGATTATTTCCTGTTCGTATTTGGGACTATAAGACACATATGGATTTTCTTTTTGTTTTGTAATTTACATATCCTTTTTACTATTGGATTCTGTGGATCTCAAGATGCATTGTTGGTGTCATTCTTTGGATTTTTTAATCAATTATTAATGGTGTTACTGTGTTAATGTGTTTGTGATTTGACTTATTGGAGGGATTTCAGTCTGTGGCTCTCGTACGAATATGAATATATTGTTTATATTTAGTTAGTTTGATTCCTCTGACAGAAACGTTACACTTTCAATAAACTAAGTGCTGACTGTACAGGAATGAAAACAAACTAGATAATTGAATAAACTATTTCTAATAGATACAAGCCATTGGTCTAATGATAATCTGAAGGCAGAAATGTTTACTAATTAAGGCATTTATCTAAAGAGGCAGTAGCTGCTAAAGTAACTAGGACAAAGAGGTCATGTCCTCTGCTTTTTCTGGGAATTGGGGTATTTTAGTTATCTAATAATAGAAATAGAAAGTTACACATAATGGGATTTTTTTAATACCCTGAACTCTCAACCTCAGTATGGTTAAAATCATGTCTAGGGTCTTGCTCAGTAGAAACTAGAGAGGCATCCTGACCTAGTATGGAGGTCTTCATCGTATCATTTCCAGTACAATTCCCTGCTTGCAAATCTGTTGAAGTCGTAGAGGACACACAGCTGTACTTGCAGGATATGACATGAACTGAAATGTATCCAACATAAACAATTGCGTTCCATGAGCATGAACATGCCAATGGCACTGATCCATATTATTTTTGCACTTTGATGTGTACACTGCAGTCTCATAGTTGATGGTAACCACTAGACACTTTGCGAGTTGGTTCAGAGGAACAATGGTTCTTATGGTTTAATGGCAGTAAAATGTAAAACATCTGTTTCTCTCCTTTATCTCCTTTTCCTCTAATCTTTGTGTTCCTCTATCCTCCTCACTTCCTTGCATTCTTTCTAACACCTCCCCGCTCCCCCTCGTATGTCACTTCCTACTCTCTGTTGTATCACTTTCCAACCATTTCCCTTCTACGTTCCTTCTCAGGTGGGTTCATCAGCTTCAACGGCTCGTGGCGTGTCCAGGGCATCTTGGCTATGTCCCGTTCTCTGGGCGATTACCCCCTGAAGAACCTTAATGTGCTCATTCCTGATCCGGACATCATGACGTTTGACCTGAACAAGCTGCAGCCAGAGTTCATGATCCTGGCGTCGGACGGCCTGTGGGACACCTTCAGCAACGAGGAGGCGGTTCGCTTCATCAGGGAACGACTGGGCGAGCCTCATTTTGGCGCTAAGAGCATAGTCCTCCAGTCCTTCTATCGTGGTTGTCCTGACAACATCACCGTGATGGTGGTCAAGTTTAAAGGCAAGGCCAGCGAACAGTAGACCACCCGTCTACCACACACAGTATCCATATTATGTTTGAATATGAGTAAGAATAAAATAGGCTTGACGAAAGATTTAAGAAGTGAATCCCCAACGTTTTGAGTGACAACTATTTCTATCACATTTACATATGTTAACTTTTCAGTGCATCAAACCACTCCTCTACTTTTACTGCTGAAAAAGTGACACTTTTATTTCCACAATATTTCAACGGTGATGTCTTTCCCTCAATGTCTATTTGACCACTAATTGTTGTTGTTTTTAGTTTCCTGATTGTGTTTCCACATCATTCAATTGTAAATTGACTTTTACTGAGTGACTGCACTGAAAAGGTTATTTTTTCCTGGATCAGATACACGTCATGGTGCAACTATGAATTTATTCCCTTTATACATAAACAACACAAATGATAATATGCATATGCCTGTTCAAATATCACCAGTCATATTGTACAGCAATAGAACCAATTACAATGGTCATATCACACTTGCTGAACATTGAAACTCCTGATGTATGGATGAATTAAGTGTTTTGTCTGGAGTTGCCCAATTTTACAAGTTTAGATCTTGAATGTCTTGGCTTACTTTAAATGATTGCTGTTAGTTTCTGTGCGGATAAAGTCTTTTTCTGTTTTTATTGTTGCTGAAGTTTTAAAGCTGAGACTCTTGTTAGATCCCGAACCTTATCATAATCCATGTAACTACTGATAATAACTGTTGGATAATGCAGCATAGCTTACAACTTTTTTAAAGCAATACCTTGTGGTGATAATGTTGTAACATCTCATTGTGACTCTTAACTGCTAATTATTAAATCACAAAGTGTGTCACATGTCATCTGATAATATAATAACTGACTGTTAATTTAAACTTGTAAGAAGAAGGTAATAATTGAGTTATCACATATAATAATTGGCAGTTATACATTTAATATTATTTAGGAATTAAGATTACCATGTAAAGTTTAGAAGCCTTTTAATAGGCTTCTCTTTTACACATTGACTTGTTATTCCTTCATCTGACTTGTCTTACATTATCATTCACTACAATCTACACAAGATATAAATGTACAGAAATTGACAGCTTACTGTTACAATGTCTTCTGTTGACGCCGTGTCATATTTCTCCTGATACATATCACATTTCCCTGACCTATAACTCAAAATGTAACAAGGAATGAAACACTTTATTTTGCCTTATTTTCTTAACTGTTAATTACCCGTTGTGAAGTCTGCTGCGAAAAGTACTTCTCGGTTTTTAATGTAATGCAGTCGATCATGCCGTGCACACTGCACGACGTCTGTGTCGGACCTTGTTAACTCGCGTGTAGAATAACATTGTGGGAAGAAATGTCTCCAAGAGATATGAAATTGTGAGATGAATGTACATACTGTGCTCATGTTATTATCACCCATCCACTGTTTACACAGCAACGAAGAAAGCAATGCGCCTGTTCCTGGATTGTTTAACTTCAGAGATATATATCAGATAAAAACTGTTTGTGCTTTTTCAGTTCACATTCTCCCTTGATAATGTAGAGTGTTTATGTGGCATTTGTACTTGTTTTTGTTGATTTTAATAAACTGTATAAAAATGTAAATGAAAAAGGTAACATTAAAATGATAAATGATCATTTTCTCTGCGTCTGTGTTTTTTTTTTTATTTATGTAGAGAATATAATCTATACATCTATATCATACAAAAAAGACTGAACAAAAACATTAAATATCTCGAGAGCTTGTTCTTTCGCTTAGTTTCAGTCCACATTTACTATTATATTAGGGCTGAGCTGTTACAATTCTCTGATCAATCCAAGTTTTATCATATCATATACTAGTCATTAAATTGTTAGAATCCCATTAAAGAAAACAGAATAGCTTTGAAAACTAGTGACATATACCCAGAAATGTTACAATGTCAAGTGGTCATACAGTAATAATTAGGGCAAACAAATCAGATGTGTTTCAGAAGAAGAAAATAGATACTATTATATTTATTGTTATTGTACTAATTGTGAGAATGTATCACTTGGATCATATTGTCCAGTCCTACTGTAGTACAAGTTTGTGCAACGCTATAGTTAATCATAATAATTCAAAACCTGTTTCATATACATGGATATTCATTTGAGATTAATAACAAATTCCCAGAAGATATTTTTACTGAGAGCTTTCTGTAAGCCGGCCATTCAGTCTAAAGATAAAACTACATTTACCCGACAGTCCGGGGCCAGTAATCCTCCAAAATGTCCCTGTGATGTCATTGCTACGACACATCTAGCCAGGAAGAAACAACAATCTTCCCGTTGTACATGGACTTCCTGGCTGCTGGTGTGTATGATGATCTGCAGCAGGTGTGATGTGACTCCTCCGACAGTACTGGGGTAACCAGAGAACTGTACGCAGTTAGTTGCACCGTCACTTTGGATATAAATAGCTTTACTGAAAGCTACGCAGGGACAAAAGGACTCCCATCTCTACAAAGGGGAGGGATCCCTCTGCTTGTCCGTACATAAAGCATGCTGATTGTAGACAGTCTCCATAAGAGAGCGGACACACTAAGCCTACAGATAGACTGTACAAAAGGAGCCACTGGGTGCAGGCAGCTCGGTTTACACAGCTGTACAAAAAGAAGAAGCCTGCTTTTTTTTTTAACATAGCCACAAGCTACAATTTTAGGACATGGGCATGCATGTATCCAAGCCTCAGAAACAAGCACAGGTCCTGATGCTGGGTTTGGATGGATCAGGAAAGACCACCCTGCTCTATAAGCTAAAGTACAACGAGAGCGTGGTGACCGTTCCAACTGTGGGCTTCAACGTGGAGACACTGGAGACCGACAGGAGCAGCCCGGGCCTGACGGTGTGGGACGTGGGGGGCCAGAAGAAGATGAGGCCCCATTGGAAGCATCACTATACTGATACAGCCGGACTGGTGTTTGTGGTGGACAGCTGGGATCAGAAACGGCTGGATGAGGCCCGCAAGGAACTTCTTCGGGTAATTAAATCACAGAATATTTGTTGCTTGTTTATAATTGTTTGCATTAGAAAAAAATAAAATTGTCCTTAACTCTGTTTACAACTATATTACAGTGTGTTATAGTATATTTAACCATATATGGTTTAGCTAAATAGGTGAAGTAAACTGTAGTAATTAAAGCGTTCTTCCACTTACTATAGGTCCTAAAGTTCGAGAGTCTCAGAGGAGTTCCTCTCGTGGTCCTTGCCAACAAACAGGACCTCCAGGCAGCTCGAAGCCCAGAAGCGATTTGCCTGACACTGGACTTGAGAAGAGCGTGCGAGGGCAGGGCCTGGTTCATCCAACCCTGTTCAGCTACCACCGGCACGGGACTAGAGGAAGGTTTCAGGAGGATAGTGTATCTGATGAAGACTCCATTTAAACAGACTCAAGAAGACTTCAAGATTAAGATGAAGTCTAAGGGCTTCAGTGTCACAGCTGCGAAACAAGTCTTGCTCTGCAGCAGATGATGGATGAAAATCTTTATTTGAAGATTCATTAAAATGGCATGATTGCTCTCGTCTGCCAGTGTAAGTCATCAGCAAATGGCCTCACTGTGGCTTCTATAGGATTAAATGAGAGGAGGTGATAAAACAAGGGGATCACAACTCAAAGTGTTAATCTCTGTGGCAGGAAGCACTTTTACTCAGTCCTGGGGAAGACAAGGTATCTTTGGACCATTGTGATAACCCATGAGGATGCTGTGAGTAATCTCAGGTTATGACAGCCGGTGTGTCACAAACTGATCTGAGCCGTTTGTGATAATTCAGTCTGAGAGGGTTCATATGTAGAAAACTGGCTGATAAAAACCTGTATTTGTTTGTTCAAGATTCTGTGGCTCAAAGAAATGTTCTCTAATTGTGCATTATCTTATTTGTGTTAATTTGTATAAAACACCTGTTGCGCTTACTATTTATTTATTTATGTCATGTTTTGAACATGCGTGTCAATGTCATGCTCGCGTTTCAGTGTTGTTTTGTTTATTTGTTGCAATAAAATAAAAATGGTAAAATATCTGTATTCAAATAAGGTGCTTCTGGGTCCTGAAATTCAAAAATTTGGATTTTGACACAGGGCCTATACAAGACTATACAGGGCTGTAAAGGATATAGGCACACTTTTTTACAAGTCTTTCGTAAAACAATACTCACATGCCCATGTACATTGAAGAGTTGTACATTGTACATTGAGAGTTATTGGTCACGGTAATTGTTCTTCCTGTCCACACTGACTGTAAGAGATAAGGCATACAATCCAATACAGCATGTGGCTTCAGCAATATTACTCAGTCACATGGGTGTCTTCCAAAGTTATTGTACTTTTAGCAGAATATTCCTTCTTTGTGTTACAAGGAAACACTGGTGGGAACAAACATTTTGAATTTAGCAATAAATATTGTATAACAATAAAAGCTACCCTATCAATCAAATTGCAGTTGATCAAATTACAAAAAATCTATTGAGAATTAGTTTTGAACTTCATTCAACTTTTTGAATCAACCATTACCAGTACTTGATTTTATATTACACTATTTTTGGATTTTGGATATATGTTTATTGATATATACTTGCAAATGTATTGATAAAAACTAGCAACTGCTAGTTCCTTCAGTAAAACATTTAATTATCTTATTTTGTCTCGTCTGTTTTGCCCAGGTGGTAATCCAGCCTTGTTTATAGAATCAGAATCAGCTTTATTGGCCATGTATGCGTACGCATACAAGGGATTTGACTCCGGCTTTCACGTTGCTCTCAACGTACATACATATACAAATAAACAAGAAAATATAAAAGATGAAAACAAGGACAACAAGGACAACAAAGACAACAGAGTAGAACAGAACTTATTGATCACTAAAAAAGTGCACCATATTAAGATGACATCGTATTTTATACGTAATTCCTAACTGGAAAAGAAGACAAGTAAGTAAAATAAATACAAGTAAAAAGAGTAAAATAGAGATGTAGTGGGAAAAAATATATAAAATACTCAACATTGTACTTGAATAAAAGCACTTCCTTCTACGAGTGTAAGTGAATATAATGGTGGATAACTGTCTTTGAATACGACGATCAGACGTGAGTTCGTATCTTGTTATGTGGCGCGCCCTGCAGAGAGACGTTCACACTGAAGCCAATGAGAGTGAAGGGGATTTCCCCACCCTTCCGCTACGCCAGAGCGAGGCTGCCCTCCACCACCGGCAATCCCAGTGTGCACCGCGGACAGAGCAGCAAAAAATAGTCCGCTAACGAAAGGCTGAGAAAAGGGAACCAGAAGAGGGTATAGCTCACCAAGCTAAATCCACGAGTTAGACTGTATTTATCGTAACCAGAACCCGCTAACATGGCTGACAACGAGAAACTGGACAACCAGCGGCTGAAGAATTTCAAGAATAAGGGCCGTGATTTGGAGGTAAAAGTTATGTAGATTGGTGTCGAGGATTCCTCTTTTCCTCGGCACCGCCGCTCTGTTTAACGGCCAGCTTCGCTTCCTTGTGACGTCGTTTCTAATTCCCACCATCGGGAACTTTTTACCCAAAGCCTTTAGCCGGGGCCTTCACACACCGCCGGTTATAGATCACTTGCATTGGTTCTGCGATTTCGGTTTTTTGTTTCACTGGTTTTTGGTACAGCACGAGACCGTGTTGGTTATAAAACGTGTCAGAAATGCTCGTCAGAGTTCATCGCCTCCGCTGGATGTGCTCTGCTAGCTTAATGCTAACCCAGGCCCACGGGGGACATGCTAGCGCAACTGAAGCATATCGTCACCGGGTCGGTTTAAGTCGATGTGGGAAATAATTACGAAACATCCAAACGTACATATACCGTTAGTTGGCTTCTATGTTGTGTGTGGGGGGTATTTGATTGTTAACACCGCGGCAGATCAACGGTATTTTGATGCTGCAGTTAGCTAACCTGCGTGCTAGCTTGGCTCGCTAGCTACCATTAAGCTCGGCGGTTGGGCTCGGTGGTGCTGGTGGCTGCAGTTCCACCCATCCCCCGTCTTTATCACCAAAAACAATGGCGGAAACCAGTTAGCCTCTTAGCCGGCCGGTTATCTGGATCTTTTTAAATCATGGCGTAGTATTACCATTTTATTCCGTGGTTTATCAACGACGTTACTCATGGTTATAAAACAAGGTTAATGCGACCTGTTCATTAACACGATCACATGACTTGTAACGTTAGATCAAAGCTACCCGTTAGCTCACGTTGGATCCATAAGTTACAAGGTGATTTACAGTCGGCTCAGCGTGCCATTGCTCCAATGTTAGCAGGGGATGTTTGTTGTTTTCAAGCGCGGACACTCTGAAGATGTGTATGAGCATGACATACTCACACATCCTGTTTGACGAGTAGTTTGTGTTGCAAGCTAACGTTAGGCCACAATACATGAGTTGTGACATATAGCAACCTGTTAATAACTTATCGTCACCATGGTGGAGGTCTGTCAGTGATGAGCACAAGCATATACTCTTAAACTGCAACTAATAACACCTGTCTGCTCATAACATGAGCGATATAATACACCGTATATTCAGTGGCCAGTTTATTAGGTACACCTAGCTAAACCTAATGCAGCATTCCTGCAATAAATCCTGCATTCACAAGGGATATAATGCCACATTCTTTGTTGAAACGGTTTTAGAGAGAGATTAGTCCTTCGTGGCCGTTTTGGAGGCTGTTTGTGCTGCTGTTGAGTTGTATATTTTTATGATATAAATCTACAATTGGTCAGAAGCACAAACTATAATCTATAGTCTATAATAAAGACCACGGAGCAGAATCAGCACCTCTCTAAACCCGTTTCAACAAACAAAAATTGAACATTACAACCTTTATGAAGGACTTCCTGCAGGACTGCAGTAGTTTTTGCTGGCTAAGAAATTGTAACTAGATGATTTTATGGGCAGAACATTAATACAAATGGTATATATATATATGTGTATATAAAAATAATAAGGGGGTTAGGGCACAGCAAATAGTCTTGGAATAACTTGGCTAACATTAGGTCAGACTTGTGTTTGGGTGCTTTCATTTGCAGAGTTTGGGCAGTTGACTTAATGCTCCTTTTGTATAACTGATACCGCAGATCAACTGTGGTCTCATGAAAAGGAATCATGATCTCAGACTGCCCACATTTAGTTTTATAGGTAGTGTCACCCTCTTGGGCAGGTTGGGATTAAAGTTCCTTGTTGTATAATGTCAATATGCTATCTGTCCCACAGACTATGAGAAGACAGAGGACTGAGGTAGTGGTGGAACTCAGAAAGGTAAATATGTTTATATTATTTTGTGCTACGTACATCTACATTATATTCTGACCTTTTTATCTGCAGTAAGAATTTCTGCTGGAATGTGCACCAAGTGATATTTATTTTCCCTCCACCACAGAACAAAAGAGACGAGCACCTTCTGAAGAGGAGAAATGTGCCCCACGAGGACATCTGCGAGGACTCGGATGTCGACGGAGATTTCAGATCGGTACGGTCGTGCATCCTCTGCTCAAAACATGTCTGCTGCCGCCACAAAATCAAGTTCACATATTTTTAGGTTTTGTGTTTTACCAGCAGAGGATTGTATAGTTCCTGTAAGGAATTACCGAACACTGGGAATGACAGCTTGCCATGAATGTTTTACCGAGGGGTTCCGCACATCAGCTTCATCTCACTAGTTAAACACTCTTAAGGGTTTAGGATGAACTGACATTTTGACCCTGTGATGCTGCCTCCATGGCTCTGCTTGCTCAGTGTCAGTTAGGTGGGGCAGGAATGTGGAAAAAAACCATTCAGTTTGTCTTTTCCTGTGCTAATATTACAATACAATTTGGTAGTAATAGTTCTGGTGATGGTCATAGTTGCGATACACACAGAAAACGTTTTGCAATGCAAATATTACCCTGAAATTTAGCCCTTAAATTGTGACCAATTTTAAAGCACTTAATTCATAAGTTAGTACTGATCTTAACATAACTGAGCCAAAACATTAAGCCCTGCGCTCATTATTGTTTAGAATTTAAAGCTTAAATGAAAATGTCTCAGAATAACACATTGCTTGTGACAGATGTGGGCCTGCTGAGCTTGTTAGACTTTCTATGCCCTTTTTCTGATATGAGATGTTTCCTAAATCGTCACTTTCCCTCACAAAATGTTTCTTCTCATTGTATCATGCATATTGTGTATGCGGGGTTGTGTTTGAATGTTTTTAATTTCTGGATCGACGTTTGTTGCAAGTCTACCGCCTCCCTTTCATTTGAGGGTGCACAGGCAATCAGCTGCAGCTGCCGGCTAACGGAGGCTTTGGCCGGCTTTAAATAATTGGGCCTACAGTCACGGTCGGTGCTTGATTGGAAGTTAGAATAGTGCTCTACACACTACAGCCTCCACTGGGCCCTGAACTCCCTGTAGAGGGCATCAGGTGAGCTTGCAGGTTGGCCAATTATCACGCTGAATGCTGTCCTTCGCGCCCAGCCGGCTGACTGTTTACACCACATTGGTTCAAGTGAGGATGCAAGTCACTGCATCGTCCTTTTGGGATTTCCCAATCACGAGCCACGGGTTTAAAATGTGCCCGTTACTGTATCTTGTAACTTTTGATGTCACACACGGCTTTAGTTACAAATGTGTGTCAAAGCACGATCACAGACTGACTCTCTGAAATGTTTCTTTTTCAGCAAAACACTTCTCTTGAAGCAATAGTTCAAGTAAGTAAGATGTTTGCTTTCATTTATTCTTCTTCCTAGTCATCTAGACGCTCTTATGGACAGTGTGTATTATGCATCAGAATTAAACTTGTGTCTTTATGTTCTCTAGAATGCCACCAGTGATAATCAGGGCGTCCAGCTGAGTGCTGTTCAGGCTGCCAGGTAGGAACACTCACCCTCTCACTCTACTGATTATCACTTCAGTTCATACCAAAATCATTTACATTGTTAATTGTCTTTGTATAATTATTTAGTGTCACATTTATCATGTTGTAATAATGATATTCACAGTGAAAGCAAAGAGGACCGACTACAAAATTTGGGGATTTTAGCATAATCTTCTGTATAATCCAGAAAATACCAAATTACAGCTGTGACAAAGACAAATGAATTAGGTTCTCTGGTGTTTTAAGTTAACAATGTGTCGGACTTCACTATTCTAGTTAAATTAATTCAATTAGTATAAGAGTTACTTTTTGACATGTGGAATTGTCTATTGTTGCATGTAAGTCAATGCTGTCACTGTTATGTTGCCACTCAAACCTTATTGTCACTATGAATAAACTATATTGATGCAGTAATCCAGCTTCACGTCTGGTATCTGTGAGTCACAGATTCTGCACCAGTACGCCAATACTTGGGTCTTAAGAGGTTCTCTGATTAAAATCCACGGCCTCTTGCAAAATCCAGTGTTGAAATTTCAAGTGCTGGGTGTTTTTTTCCATCTCGGTTAGACCGCTGTGATTTACAGTAAGTCTGCCCCGTCTGATTAATGGGCGTTGTTAATGGCACTGCAGCTCCGAAAGGTGGGTCATGTGCAGCACGAGGCAGCTGAAATCATGAAACATACTTCTCTATTATTTTTTATTAGTTTGTCTTCTGTTCCTTTTCCCAATTTAAGTCTGCTCTGCAGCATCACACAACATCACAACACTGATGTTGTGTGATGTTGATGTCCTGAACAGGGTGAAGTTTCCTGTCTGCACTCACAGGGATTGTGATTGACTGACAATGTGAAGACACTACACATTCTTTCACTGTTTCTCTCTGTGTGTCAATGGTTCTTCTTGTTGCTGTGTGTCAGTAAAGATATGCGTGTGAGTAATGGTCTTTTGTGTCCTTTTTGTTTTTGTAGGAAGTTGTTGTCCAGTGACCGTAACCCTCCCATAGATGACCTGATTAAGTCTGGGATCCTTCCTATACTGGTCCACTGCCTGGACAGAGATGACAAGTAAGCAGGCTGGGATTCTTGTTTGTCTGCATGTAGCCGTGCATCACACTCTTCCATTTGTGATAATTACAGTACAAGCTAGTTTTTTTTCCCCTCCCCATCATGTTGGGTTTATGTTCACTTCAAAGTCATGCAAATGAGCGAGCAGGGTTTAGCCCAGCGTGCGTGCATCTGTAGCAGTTATGTAAATGTTTCTAGTTTCCACCTGCCAGGAATGGCAGAAAAAGTATGAGTCATCAGCATGCGCCTACTGTTTGACACCACTGCCTAGTCGACTCGATTTAACCGCGACCTTCATCCACCTCTCACCTTTTGACAGCCCATCTCTCCAGTTTGAGGCCGCCTGGGCTCTGACCAACATAGCATCTGGTACTTCAGAGCAGACCCAAGCTGTGGTCCAGTCCAGTAAGTGCCATTTCATCACCAAACTTTCTTTCAAGCTCTTTTCTGTCCTATTTTTCAATGTATTCATCATTGTTCAAATAATACGTCTGGCGAAATGTTATGAAACGATAAAAACTGCAGACTTCATTTCATTCACTTGTGTTGGATTTGATATATTCTTTCTAAACTGAGCTGCCTGCTTCTCCAAAGTTGATCTTTGTTTCATTCAGAGGTTGTGATTGATCACACTAAATGGCAGCACTTGCACTGAGCTGGAGCATAACGGAGTTGAAGTACTCGAATCAATGAATATACATCAAATCAACATGAGATGTCTTCCTTCTCTGCCTCTACATCGCTCTTTTTATTAGCATGTTGAGGCTCAATTGCATTTAAATCAAAGCGCAAACATGGCCGTGTCCAAATCAGGAGTCCAGAGTCCAAGTGGTGATTTGGTGTGCGTCATCGGATGATTACAAGTTTTAAAGTGTAACCGTTATATCTCTTACTGACATATCTCATACTTGAATAAAAGCAACGATCATGAGAAGTAAATGATTGATACGTGTGTTTCCTTTGTGTAGATGCTGTGCCGCTGTTCCTGAGGCTGCTTCACTCTCCTCACCAGAATGTGTGCGAACAGGCGGTCTGGGCCCTGGGCAACATCATAGGTAAGTCGCTGTTGTTGTGAACATGAGTGTGTTAAATACAGTCAGTCTCGTGTAGACATGCGCTTCATCTGTCTGTGTGTGTGCGTTCTCTCCAGGGGATGGCCCTCAATGCAGAGACTATGTGATCAGCCTGGGTGTGGTTAAGCCCCTGCTCTCCTTCATCAGTCCCTCCATCCCCATCACCTTCCTCCGCAACGTCACCTGGGTCATGGTCAATCTGTGCCGCCACAAGGACCCTCCACCGCCCATGGAGACCATCCAGGAGGTGTGTATTTGTGTAGAGGAAGAGCGGGAAGCCAGTGGTTGTTAATGCAGATTAATAATGTCGTCTTCTTTTGTAAATACATTTGCAGAAGCAAGATATTCTGAATCGTGAATTCTTGGGTTTTTATGCCTCCACATTTTTCTCATTTTAAATGAGAATAAGATTGGTGTGTTGCTGTTGTGTGTTGAAATGAATTAAAGTGTAGCAGAGCACAGAGTCATGCAGCCACTTCAACTATTAACCGTTTACTGGTGTCAGCCACATGGGAACCCTGTTGATTGATTTTGTTGTCCTTTTCTCCACATAATGATCCCACCTGTCTTTTCTTCTTTATTTTCTCAGATCCTGCCAGCTCTCTGTGTGCTGATCCACCACACTGATGTCAGTGTGAGTAGACTGAATTTGTCTTGGACTCACTTAACTATTAGCAGAGCTCTGTTTCCCCAAAATCTCTCTTAATGATAATGTTAGATAATGGCTGTTAGCTTCAGAAGTTGTCCAGGATGGAGAATGTATTCATTAGCTTCTGTTTATTCTTTGCTGCCTCTAGATCTTGGTAGACACGGTGTGGGCTCTGTCCTACCTGACGGACGCTGGGAATGAGCAGATCCAAATGGTCATCGACTCCGGCATTGTCCCTCATCTGGTACCTCTGCTCAGTCACCAGGAAGTCAAAGTTCAGGTATGAAATGACACCGATTAGGTTAATAACACTTCAGGCATGGACCCTAGAGATGACATTGTATTATAACAATTCTACACTGCCTCTCCACATCCAGACCGCTGCTCTGAGGGCTGTTGGGAACATCGTCACTGGCACAGATGAACAGACCCAGGTGGTGCTCAACTGTGACGCTCTCAGCCACTTCCCTGCACTCCTCACACACCCGAAGGAGAAAATCAACAAGGTAATGCCTCGTCTTCCTCCTCCTACATGCTTACACGCCCCCGTCTATTGCGAGACGCGTTGTCTGGAAGTGATGAAATCAGAGACTTGGTGCTAGTACGAGTGCTGTGTGAAAGGTCTAGACGGGACAAATAGCCAATTGTAGGAATTCGCAACATGGAGAATCGCGAGGATGAAGAGGATGAAGACGACGGAGAAGACTCGGTGGGGGGGTTAATTGTAGTTAGTGAGACAGATCAGGGGGTGGGGGGTGGGAGGAAGGTTGTCTGTATGCAAGTGATTGTATGTGTGATACCATGGGTTGGTGGCCAGAGGGTGCTGATGACCACGTGTCTCTGCTGATATCGGAGTGCATCTGAGACCAGTCACTTACAAATGAGGCCCACTTTGTGACCTGGACGATGATTAGAGCCTCAAAAAACACCCTAGCCCCTCCCACAGCACGTTGTCTCGACCAGAGTTGACACTTTCAGTGTCGACTTCTGGATTCTGATCCAGTTCAGACCCAAAAACTAATTTCATCTCCAATTGAAGGTGTGACACAGTTGCATCGTCTGGCTTCTTTGGTTAAGATAAAAACCTGAATACACTTAAACCTCCAGGGCATGACTTTACACGGTAGACCACTGTCGTGACTCTGAACTGACTGAAGTTGTGTTGTTTGTCCTGTAGGAGGCGGTGTGGTTCCTGTCCAACATCACAGCAGGCAACCAGCAGCAGGTGCAGGCCGTCATTGACGCCAAGCTAGTTGCCATGATCATTCACCTGCTCGACAAGGTGTGTATCCATCTTTATAAACCGCGTGAAGGCAAAGCACATCATGTACGATTATTGTTGAACGTATAGGTTAAAATATGTACCGCTGACTTTGAAATGCACTATTTTAGGGTGACTTTGGCACTCAGAAGGAAGCAGCCTGGGCCATCAGCAACCTGACAATAAGTGGGAGGAAAGATCAGGTAAGAATCTTGCAATGGAATCAAGTAAAGCCACTGTTGAAGTATTCCTTCCTTCTAACATGCGAGTTACCTCATTGTCTCTGCAGGTCGCCCACCTGATTGAGAAGCAGGTGATTCCGCCATTCTGCAACCTGCTGACCGTGAAGGACGCCCAGGTGGTGCAGGTTGTTCTTGACGGCCTGAGCAATATCCTAAAGATGGCCGATGATGAGGCTGAAACGATTGCTAACCTCATTGAGGAATGTGGAGGTAAGTCCCAATTATGTCATCACGGTTTTTACCATGTTTGTGTTAATAGGTGGTCGCGTTTGATTGAACGGTGTAACATTTGTTCATTTCTAATCGGCAGGTTTGGAAAAAGTGGAGCAACTGCAGAATCATGAAAATGAAGATATCTACAAATTGGCATACGAAATTATTGATCAATTCTTCTCATCTGACGATGTAAGTTACAAGTAAAAGTTGATTTTCTCACCACAGTTGTGATTTGAAAGGTGGCGTTTGACTTGTGTAAATTTGTCTTCTGATGCAATGAAACCCACTAGTGTTTGATCTCCTGTCATGTCCGCTGTACTTTGTTAACGCCCCGTTTGCCTCGTCTTCTCACTCAGATTGATGAAGACACCAGCCTGGTCCCAGAGGCCATCCAAGGTGGAACTTACGGCTTCAACTCCGCCAACGTGCCAGCCGAGGGATTCCAGTTCTAGACGGCATCTGGGGTATTCTGGAGTTTTGTTCACGATGCAGCACTCTGTTCAACATAAAAAAATTAGGAGAGAGAGAGCGAGAGAGAGCGAGAGTGTGAGAAATTTGATCCATTGTGCTTGGCTCGTGGGATCCATGGCTGCATCTTATCTGAGAGAAAAATGTGTGGATTTCATTTGGCATTCCAGGGGAACCAGCCCAAATGAAGTTTGAGATGGCGAGTGGATGCGAGTGAGAATGAGTGGCTACATGTTGCAAAAAAAGCAAAACATCTACATCGAATGCGTTGAGAGACATGCCGACATAACTGCTGTGTTATTGGAGCTGTCGCCTTCCGAAATCTACTTCAAACGTCAACAAAAAAACTCGATGTCTGCCCAGGGAGAACCAAGGACATCCAAAAATACGAAAACAAGAGATCTCGAAATATTACAATACAACAAAAGGCAGAAATGAAAATAACTTAAATTATGAACTGAGATGAACCACGAAACCATCACAATTCTGCGGTCCTCCGACTAGAGAGGGCGCCACCAATGTGCCCCTCCCCCAATCGGCCACGCTATCAGACATGTGTGTGAATGGACCCATTGTGTATGAATGTCTGGACTCTCAGGAGCCAGGTTCATCTCCTCCAACGAGACGCCCCGAACAGGGCACCATCCTCTCCCCCTGGTGGGCGGGGCCAGGAGTCTGGCTGTGCGTGTGTCGCATGTGCAAGAGAGTGGACGGATGAGTTGTTGTGTGCTTGGCTGCGTGCGTGACTGGGAGTATGCGTGACTGGGTGAGAACGCATGCAGAGACGGGAAAAAAAAAAAATACAAATACAACATCTGAAGAGAAACAAAATTGCAACAATGAGGTTAGCAAAGGTTTCAGGAAAAGAAATTCTTCCTTCGAAAGAGAGGCTGATCCGCAAATCCCTGAAAGGAAGAACTTTGGATATGAGAAAAAAAAAAAATCATCATCACAAGGATAATTTTTTTTGTTTTGAATTATTGTTAAGTTAGTATTAATTGACACTGGACAATGCTATTGGCAGGTGTGGAGCAGCAGTGCATTGTATTAAGATGCATTCGGTGGCTTTTGGGCTTTTCTTTTTGCCTCCAGTGTGTTCCTTTTTATGATTCTTTTTTTATTTTATTTTCAGCTTTTAGTTTCATTGCTTCTGTAAAAGGTGATTGACGACGATCGTACTCCACCAGAACCCTAACCTACGCACCAGACATGGGCTTGATGCTGTGAAATTCTGACACCATCACTATAATCAACCAAATGACCTGTTCCCCTTGTGACACTTCATTACTTTTCATTCAATTCACAGCAAACTCACTGCTTTGCAGTATTGTTGCCATAGCTTTGACTTATCACCAAGGGAGAAGAGAGCAATGGCCATTTCACGTAGGATTGTGAATCATAACATTTGCATGTACTAAACTATAGCACAGTTATTTTTTTAGGGTATTTTAGTTTCCTTAGGCTGTGGATACAGTGTAATTTTCATTTTAAGTAAAACTGTGCTTAAATGTTACATGTTTCCCCTTCCCTTATCCCTCACTAGTGTCAGATTTGCTAAATAATCTATGGTTTTGCACATATACTGCAAAGTGAGGCCTGAAGTCTTTCTGAGGGCGTGTTGGTCGGTTTCATAGGTTTTGACCTGCCAACAACCTCTACAATATGCATCACTCAACCACAATCTTTGTTGTCTTTCTAGAGTAATCCAATGATGCTTTTTAGTGATACATGAGAAAATAATGACTTTGTTTAAGGAGCAGCAGTAAGGAATCTGCTAATTTATCTCGGCTAGACTAAGAGGGGAATTAGCCTCCCTTTTCCTCCAGGTCAAAGGGTGTCCCACATGTCAGACTGGAGTTGTCCTAAGTGGGTTCTCCTGAATAATAAATAACCCATGAACAAGTTTGCTGTACCTTTTAGTACCTTGCAGTCCTTAGCCCCATACTCGTTTCCTCTTATACCAGCTAGGTGTACAAGCTTACCCTTTTCCATTTTTTGTGTTAACTTCAAACACTGTAGTAAATGATTACACATTGTGCTCATAAACCTTCTGTTGAACATAGGGGTATTTTTTTTTTTTTTTTTTGCAGCATTCCTTGTAAGCAAACATGTGGTTTCAAATCTAAAATTATGACATGGAAGGTAAAAAAAAGGTGGTTTGCCCAAAAAACCTTTTTGGGAGATAGGCTACAGGATAGGTTGTCTTCGAGAAAATAAATAGTGAAACCCAAAACGAGAGACTGTGTGTGTGTGTGTGGTCTGTTGTGAAGAAGTGGTGCGTTTAATCCTCATACGTTTATTTCCACTTTCTTAAAAAAAGGTTGAGCTTGGATTCAAATATAAAAGCGCAGCCTGATTGGCCAGAGAGTCAAGTTTATACGCATGCGTAGTACAGGAAATATAAATGATGCATTCGTAACTATCGGAGATGTAGCTATTAAGACTGTACACTGTAAGACTTGAGTAAATAAATGACATCCACGCGCACCAAAAAGGCTGGGTGGCAATAGTGACACGTCTTTTGAAAGAATAGCTGGTTAACTTAAGTCTGAAAACATCGTAAAACGTTTACTTTTTTTCCTATTTTCTATTTATTTAAATGTGCTCCCAAAGTTTTAGCATATCCGTCTCCCTCTGCCTTCAGGAGTACGACTTTACTGAGAGCACTTGAAGGCAGCACGTTGAGGAACAGGAAATGAAAACTCTGTTTTTGGGGCAGACTCTTTCCTCCGTGCACACGGTGAGTGTTTGAAGGTTTCTCGCTTTAAAAACATCTTTCTAAATTGTATACGTTGTGTCACCAAGATAGAAATGTGTAAATGTTAAATTCGAAGACAAAGAATGTCTGACAGGTCGCTGAGAGAGAAGCTGCAACAGCTGTTAATGTGTCTAACGTCACTTTACTGGTATGGGAGTGACACGGTAACGTTAGTTTAAATGAAACATTTATAAAAGACTATCATGTGGGAAATACATTTTTGGTTGTTTAAGGTGTCTTGTAGCCACAAATTAGTTTTTTTGCTTCTTATGTGACGTTTGAAAACTGCGGTTAACGGTCTCGTGTAAAAATAAATAAATAAAACTGACGCAACTGTTTCTGCAAAGTTGACCAGATTGGCCAACAAAACAATTGACAATTTACAGAAAATAGGAAAAAAAAATAAAGCTGTCAAGTTTTAAATGTACCAAGTGGATATATGTCTAAAATTAATTAATTGATAACACTTAAAACGTTACCTGTTTGATTGTGGGCGCCAAATCGGCTGTAGTGTAACTGCATAAATGAATTTGGGTTTTTGGGGTCAGTTGCACAACTCAGCAGCCTGTCCTGACCACACAGTGTGTGTATTTGTGTGCTGGCAGAAGGCCTATTGTCACTGCGGTGCTAGATGTAACTAGAGGAGAGAGCGCGCGCACACACACCTCACTATATAACTGATCCTCTTATAGGGGCTGAGCCCTGTTCTGGCTGTTCGTTAGATCGTTAGACTTGCTTGAATGAGGCAATCCATGCTGTTAAAAGGGAAACACTAATGATTCATTCAGGGGCCTTTTCATTAGATACACCTGTACAATCGAATGCAATATAGTTCTACCATGAAGTCTACTTTTATGATGCAATGTTCACTCTTTTGACACCGTCATAGAGATGTTAAGTATATTACATTTTAGCATTGGGGTCATGGTTTGGTGATTGTGTTTCTGTTATTGATGTTTGTAAATAGGGAGGACAGAATATCCGAAACACCACATTATAATGTAGTCTTCCAGCATAATCCCACCTTTTGACCTCAGTAATTTATAATTTAATTTACACATTGCTCATTATGAGCTTTGTAAAGGTAGAATTTATGACAGAGCTGTTTTATTATATTGTAATAGATCATACATGTGTTCCCACGTTTTATTTATTTTTTACAATTAATCATTTTGTATATAAAATGTCAGAAAATAGGGAAAATTCCTATTTTTCCTCTTCACATGTCTTGTTATATCTGACCAACAGTCCAAAACACAAAGATATTGTCTTTTATACGACAAGAAGAAAGTTTTAACTCAAACAAACAAAGCTGAAACCTTCAACTGTTACTTGAAAAACAAATGAAACAATAATTAATTATCAAAATAGTTCAATTTCTGTGTTAATTGACTCTCTGAACCCAATGATTCTTTTAGGTCTTCACTAGGTTACGGTCACTTAACAGTTGCAGCAGGTTAATGTGTTTTGCTGAACACGTAGCTTTTCCTCCATCCTGCTGTCCTGCCAGATCTTCTTCTCCCTAATCCTCAGTCCTGAACCGGGCCTCTAGTCTCCACCATGGACAACCTGGAGGAGGACCTGACGTGCTCTGTGTGCTACTCTCTGTTCTCTGACCCGCGCGTCCTGCCGTGCTCGCACACCTTCTGTAAGAACTGCCTGGACAACTTGCTCCGGTTGTCCACCAACTACTCCATCTGGCGTCCGCTCCGCCTGCCGATAAAATGCCCCAACTGCCGCAGCGTGGTAGAGCTGCCCCCGATGGGCGTAGACTCTCTGCCCACCAACGTATCTCTGCGAGCCATCATCGAGAAAGTAGGAGAGAGTCATCCTTTATGCTACCGATCGGTCGAAGAATCCTCTTATTGCTTTGTGTGCTTTGCTGCTTAAGTTTGTGCTCGTCTGCCATCTCCAGTACCAGAGCGACAGTGCGCCGCGACACCCTTCCTGTCAGGAGCACCACAGGCAGCCGCTGAACATGTACTGCATCCAGGACCGCCAGCTGATCTGCGGGCTGTGTCTGACTGTCGGGCAGCACCAGGGCCATCCCATAGATGACCTCCAGGCAGCGTTCATCAGAGAGAAACAGACTCCATCGCTGCTGCTGGCCAGACTCTCTGAGCAGAGATGGACACAGGTAGGGAATCCTGTCAATGTGGCTGCAATCGGGCTGAAAAGATACTCTGAAAAGCATGTGTGGTGTGTTCATTTGGAAATCTGTTTAACTAAATATATTAATATAAATGCATGTTCCTGCTGTTAGGTGTGCGACCTGGGGGAGCAGCTGGAGCAGGAGAAGGCCCGCTGTGAGGGTCTAGTGAGGCAGGACCGGCAGGAGGTCAATCAGTTCTTTCAGGCGCTGGAGGTGGTGCTGACCCGGAAGAGACACGCCTACCTGGAGGCCCTGGATAAAGCCGGTGCAGAGGTGTCCCGGGTCTACGACCCACTCATTCACAGAGCCAAGGCACTACAGGTGTGTTTCAGGGCTAATGGCCGATTTACATCAGATCATAGCACACATCGTCATCGTCACTTATTTAGGGCCTTGTTTCCCATCCTTGAGTGGATTAACTAAGATACTTTAGCATGGACCGGTAATGTGGACAAGCGAAGTATCCATTGAAGTTGGATTTAGCTACTTTCAATGATGACGTGAGGCATCCATGTTTGTTTGGTTTTTAGGCACCTCGAAATTATTAGGTGTCATGTCGGATATATATGAGAAAAAATATGAGTTTCCCTGTCGTAATTACGACTTGGATGTTGACAGTAACACTGTTTATAATCTTAAAAATTGGTCTTTTCATTGTTTGTTGCAACTAACGATTGTTAGTTTGTTCCCAGGGCCCACGGTGACATCTTCCACACAATCTAAAACCCTCAAATATTAGATTTAAAAATGTATAAAACAGACAAAAGCTGCAAACTTGCATATTGAGAAGCAGGAACAAGCGAATATTCAGTGTTTTTGCGTGAAAATAAAAGCCCCGATAACCATCATGTTTCCTGCAGGAAGAACAGTTGGACCTGGTGTCCCTGGGTTCGTCAGTAGAGGAGGAGGACTCACCGCTGGTCTTCCTGGAGCAGGTTCATTTGTTCAGAGAGAGGGTTGAAGGGTTTATTAAAGCCCCTCTGCCCTCGGTGATCAACCTCTCCGTCACTCCGCGGGCAGCAGAGCACCTGCAGCAGCACTGGCCCGCCGTGACCATCGGGAGCCTGGAGGAAGCGCCCGTCCCTAAGGTGTGCTGCTGTGCCAGATGTGGCGGCGTGGAGGCCGGTGTGGAAACCGAAGCCGGAGGAAGGGATCCGTCCGACGTCCGGGCGCAGAACTTGTGGTGGGAACTGCGGCCCACCTGCTCGGTGCTGCTGCTGGGGCTGCTGCTGCTGCTGACGGCGCTGTGGGTCAACCCGGTCGGAGGGGCGTCGCTCGGTTTCTCTGTGCTCTCTCAGTTTAGTCAGTCGGTCCACGGCCTGAGCAGTGAACTCATCACATCGGTGTGGGACACGGCGGGATCAGCGTACACGGTGCTGGAGGCCGCGGTGGAAAGATGGAGCGCTCACCTCTCCTCAGTGGGGGAAAAGGCCTCCCAGCAGCTGGCTGCTTTATTTAAAACTCTGACATCCCACTGAAACTGGAACCCTCGACATACATGTAGAGGCTGACAAAGCTTTACTTCCACACTCCTGTAGTAAAGGGAAAAATACTCCTTTAAACTCCTATTTCCTGGAAATTCAGGCAATTGGTAAACAGACACTTTATTCTTCTATCTTTATACTGCCTAACTAATCAGCATTAATCATATCAAACAAGATTTTTGTATCATAGGTTAAGGTTTACAGAACTCCTGAGTCACCTTTCCCAAGATGCAGTGGGACATTTCAGTGCTTAGGACTTCAGTTCAGCTGCACATGTATCTCCTTACACAGGTCTACAGGGACCGGAGCTGTATGTGAACCCTAGAGCCCGGAGAGTGGAACCAGATACACTCTGGACCTGAGATCATGTTGCAGTGAAGCTCAGCTCTGAGTGGCTACCTTGCTGTGCCTTTAACCACCACGCCTTAACCTCACCCGACTTATAATAGCCGATATAGAGTCTATTTAGAAACTATATAATAGTCTTATTGTAGTAGACTGCATCGCCACCAGGACAAATAGCTTTTTACAACTCAAGTCGTCAGCAGGACAGATCTTTACAGAACCACCAACTTTAGTATCGGTGAAATACCAGAACGCTGAGCTGCATTCCTAAATATCTTCCATTTATTATCTTTAATAGCTGTTGCTAGGCTGACATATAGAGACAGACAACCATTCACTCACACCTACGGGCAATTTAGAGTCTTCAACTACCGGTAACTTAACTTGCATGTTGTAGACTGGGAGGAAGCCAGAGAACCCGAGCTGACACGGGGAGAACATGCACATTCCACACAGAGCTGTGAGGCAGCGGTGCAGCCCTCCTAAATATCATGTACACAAGTATTATGCAAACTATGGTTGGTATATATGCGACTGCAAGCATCACACACTGAAGACATTTTGATCTGTTGTATTTTTCTAAACTTGTTACTGTATTTTAAAAACATCGCAATAAATGTGTTCAAATGCTTTTAGTTTTGTGTCGTATTCATTAAAGAGCCATCAGCGTGATGGGCCATGAATCAATTAGTGTTGCTGTGAGCTCGATTAGCTGATGCTCGCTACAGTTGTCTTTGTAGTGTCAAATATTTTGTGTCCAAGCATCAGCTGACCTCAGCAGAACATGTGTGCAAATTAGACAAATCTTGACTGTGTTTGAGTTGTAACATTTATATTAAATGTAACTAAGTTGACCATTGGAGCTTGTTTTATTACTGAAGTTGACGTACATACATTTAGGAGTCTACAGGTCGGCCTGTCATAAGACTTGATTACATTTATAGCACAAAATGTAAACGTATCTTTCAGGGTTTCTCTAATCAGTTCAGTGACTGAAAATATATTCGATGTTTGAAGTGTGGACAGACGCTTAAAATCTATTCAAAGTCTGATGGTTGTTTGTGTTTGTATTAAGGGAAAGATCTTGCCAGAAAACATTTATTGGTTCAGATAGTAAAAAGTACAGATAGTCAAAGAATAGCAGCATTTCATTATAAAGGACAAGACAAAGATAAATATTTACACAATGTGTGAAAAGTAAAAGATGAGCGTGAGCCCTCTGAGCTCTAAGCAGTGACGGCATCTTGCTCTTTGAACACGATGGTCTTGGGGTTGATTCCCACGCTCTTGGTGGTGTTGTGAGTTTTGTAGATGCCGATGAGACGATCTGCGATCTCAAACATGTTGTTCCTCAGGGAGATGATGATGAACTGAGCGTTCTTTGTTTGCTCCTGCACAGAGACGAGGGAAAGAAAACAAAATGACTGATCTGGAGAGAGACTGAGGTTAGAAACCTTCGTCTCAATAAAGTACAGCCTGCTGCTGTCAAATTGTAACCTGAAGAATGAATTAAATATTCACCCAAAACAACACAAAGTACAGGCCCAGTGGAGGCTCAGTTAAAGGCTTAGTACTTTGTTTTGATCCACACTCCCGAAAAACAGGTGATTTGTCTGAACTTCCCTCTTTAATCCAGTGTTACGCAACACAGATTAGCTCAACAGTTCTGAGGATTAACCGGCTAAATGTTTAATTACTTCTTGTTGACTGTATCATTACACCACCTTCCTACTAAAAACGTACTTTGGCCCTAAAAAAGCGAGAGAGAGATCTTGAGCCCATGACTTCACCGGGCAGCTCGTCTCATTGCCTAATAAACAGGTCCACACTCACATAAATGTAACAGGCCACAATGGAGACGTTCTTGAAGTCGAGAGCAGCATCTATCTCGTCCATGAAGTAGAGCGGCGTGGGCTTGTAGTGGTGCAGAGCGAACACCAAGGCCAAGGAGCTGAGGGTCTTCTCCCCTCCCGACAGGTTGAAGATCTTCTTCCAGCTCTTCTTTGGAGGACGCACACTAAAGAGCGGGAAACAGAAAATCAGAGCTTAAAACAAAAAAAAGAACGTGATTGAACAAGCAGCAAACAGGAATCAACACATGAGCCTTTGGTCTGTTGGTGGTTTGTTTTGTCTCCTCTCTCTCTTCACCTGAACATGATTCCCTCAGAGAAGGGGTCTAAACTGTCCACAAGCTCCAGCTCAGCATCGCCACCCAGTGTGAGCATCTGGTAGTTCTCCTTCAGCTTGTTCGTGATCATGTTGAATCCGCTCATGAACTCGTTGAGGCGCTGCTTGCGCAGGTCCTCGTAGCCCCGTTTGAACCGGTCCCTCTCTGTGGTGATCTCGTCCAGCTGAGCCACGCGCTGCAGGTACAGCCCCTCCTGAACACACACACACACACACGATGACATCGTTGCTGTGAACTAAAGACATACGACTAGTGTAAGATTTACTAATGACTAAAGGTTCGATAGAAGGAGGCCTGTTCGTACCTTCTTCTTGTACTCGGCAATGGCCCCGAGGTTGGGCTTCATCTGAGCGCTCTTGGTCTCCAGAGTGATCATCTTGTTGATGATGACGTTGGGATTGGAGATTTCTTCGAGTTCAGCAGACGTAAGAACAGGAAGTTCCTCGGCTGGCTCTCCCTCAATGGTATGAATGGACAGCTTGGTGGCCTGAAGAGTATAAAGATTAGACACGATGGTAAAAACACATATTACTCTACAGATCATCAATGTGAACACAACAAGCTGGAACTTCCAACCATTCAATAATGAAAAAATAAAAGCTAGTTAAATACCTGCCTTTATTCATTCATCAAACCGCATCAGTAGAGAATTATTATAAAATAATTGACATTGTTTTGAATTGGGATTGAGGAAGTCGTGTTCAAGAAGCTTTTATTGCTCGTTACCCTGTTGGACCAATCTTCCATAGTGTCTCGTATCTCCTGCTTCTTAACTATTACTTTGGTTAGTAGAATGTTATCATTACTAATAGAACCTACAGAACATAAAAGCCCAAGTTGTAGCTCACACATTCACCTCTTTCTGCCAGTGTTTGATTTTGTTGTTGTGTTCCGTGAGGTTGGTCTCGATCTGTTCGATGCGCAGCCGCACGCCGAGCGACTCCTCCTGCATGGCGTGCTCCTGCTGCTGCAGGACCTTTATCTCCTTCAACACCGCCTGGTACTGCTGCTGCACCTCAGGGAGCGCGGCCTGGAGGACAAGGAAGAAGAGTGGTAGTCAGCTTCTTCCACTTTGGACTTAGAAGTAACCGAGAACGTGGCGATTCTACGAAGTCTAAAATGGTATTTCAACTGTTTATTGTAGTTTTCCTTCCTTTGGATGAATTTTAATCAGTAGCTATGTACAATGCAAAAAGACGATAAACTGCTATAAAACTAATACTGGTATAAAGGAACACATTTTTCTGTGAAAATCAGTCGAAAACAAAAACAATGAACCGTAAACAGTAAGAACAGTTAAGAGTGCCGACCTCAGCCTCCTGACAGGCCTTCATGACCTCCCCGGCCTCATCTTCCAGTTTCTTCAGGTGTTCAGTGAACTCAGCCATGGACTTCTGATTCTCCTCCAGCTCAGCCTGCACACGACTCACACTCTCCTCACACTTCTTCAGGTTGCTGCAAAAAGGGGGACAGAAGACAGACATCAGCCTCCGTCAGAGTGGTAGTGGTTCAAATGTCTCGTCTACACGGTTACAAGGATCTCAGCAAGTGAGTTTCAAGTACATCAAGGTAACGGGTGTTTCCTCAATGCGTGTGTGTGAACGATGCAAACACGTAACTACAGAGCTTAAACACGCGTTTCCTCACCGGTCAGCGGTCTTTATGGCTACTCTGGCCTTGGTTATGGTGGAGGAGCAGTCGTCTAGCTCCTTGTTGATCTTGTCGAGCTTGTCCTGCTGAGCCTTCAGCTTGTGGCTGTTGATGTCTACGATCAGGGTGTGGAGCCGCTTCACCTCGTTCTCCACCTTCCCAGCCCTGCTGGACGCCGCGTCATAGTCTGAGGAGGAGGAGGAGGAGGAGGAGGAGAGGGTTATGAAGGGAGAACGGAATAGCAAGAGAATGATGATTCAAAATGAAGGCATTAACAATGAGCCTACCTTTCTTGAAGGCCTCCAGGCTCTTCTCCAGCTGTTTCTGTTTGGCCTTGTCCGGGGCAGCAGCCAGCACATTGGCCTCAAGTTCCTTGATCTGAAGTTTCAAGTGAGCCTCCTGATCAGCCAGACTCTGAAGGAAGGACAGAAGGAAACGTGTTACGGATGGCTATGAAATAGTCGGGGTCAACATTAAGATCCCCAAATGAGCGCGACACAAACACAGGAAGGAAGACGTGTATTTTGCCGTACAGTCATGCTTTTGGCGTATTTTTCCAGCGTGTTCTTCATATCTCGGAGCTGTGGCCTCAGGCGCTGGACGCTCTCTTCTAGCTGCAACCGTTTCTCCTGGCAGTCCTGCAGCTTTGACACCTTCTCATTCAGCTTGCTCTCCATACGGTCGAGCTGCAGAAAACACATGAAAAGCATCACGTCTCGCTGTGGGGATCGTCTAATGACGGGTTCCACTTGCATCCAGCGTCTCAGAATGACTTCTTCTAACGTGCTCACAGTAAAACTTAAATAATACTAGCTAACGGCGGGAATTGAAGGAGTTATTTAGGAAGCTTGCTTCAATTCACTAATTGTTGGCCAGTTAGGACCAACGTTCGACTGTAAGACGTGTGATGAACACTGACCTCCTGCTGGGAGACCTCAGCACCAATAGAGGAGCCCATCCGGCCCTTCAGTGCTCTTCCTCCTCCAGTCATGGTTCCTGTGAAGCACAATCACACCACAGAGAGATTAAAAAAAAGACTTGTAACAACAGGATGTAGCATCTTCACTGAGAGGGGGCCACCCACCAGCCATCTCAATGATCTGTCCCTTCAGGGTGACCACTCTCCAGCGCTTGTCTCTTTGGAAGGCCATCCGTGTGGCCTGCTCCATGTCCTGGGCCACCAGGGTGTCCCTCAGGGCGAAGTAGAAAGCCGGTCGCACACTCTCATCCTTCACACGCACCATGTCAAAGAGACGAGGGCAGTCCTCCGGAGTGCGAATGGGGGCCATGTTTCTCTCCCACACCTTCATCTGGAAATAGAGGAGGAGGAAGTGAGGAGGTCTGAGACGGCGCAGCGAGAAGAGGATATTATTTATTATCGTTTTAAAACTTAGTAAACGTACAACCAACTCCCATGACCACCTACTGAAGTCAGTGCTAGAGTGTAGCATGTATGATATCTAAACCAATGACTCACTCTCTACACACCCTGAGGTGTAATGAGCGTTACCTTGTCAAGACCAATGAAGGTGGCGAACCCGATGTTTTGCTCTTTGAGGAACATGACACATTTCTGAGCCGTGTCAATGGTATCCACCAAGATGTTGTCCAAGGCGCCACAACTGGAGGAAATGGCCACGTCATACTTCTCTTCAATGGCTCCGAGGTCTCCCTACATGCACAACAGCAGAACTGGTGTTATTATATAGCCACGATGCACACCGTAGCTAGACGACCATGACTTGTGTTATAACAGTGTTTTACCAATCTTCCGAAGACGCCAGGGATTCTGCCGCTCCTCTTCTGCTGCATGAGGGCATCCAGGACTCGCCCTCGACTGCGGTTGGAGGACAGAGAGCTCTTGGCTTCGTCCACCTTCTGCCTCATCTCCCTCACCACTTCCCTCGTCTCACTGTCCGCCTTCATCAGCTGCTCCAGCGCTCCTTCATCCTGAGGAGGAAAAAGAAAAGGAGCAAATTAACTTCATCCAAGGGGCAGAAATAGTCAACAGATACAGTGAGCACCAGCTGGATACCGACAGTAGTAAGATATAAAGTAAGACATAGAAGCCATTTAAATAAAGGTTGAGGTTTGGTGCTTTTTTTAAACCTTTTTGAGCTCCTGTTCTTTCTGGGGTATTTTGACTTCCAGGTCTTTGATGGCCGCACGGCGCTCACGCAGCGTGTCAGACGTCGTCTGAAGCGTCTGCTTGGCCGTGTTGAGCTGTGTCAGAGCCGTGTTGTGGCGGCTGAGGTAGATGTCAAGCTCCGACTGAGCCAGGTCCATGCGAGACCGGGTCTCATTTACAGCCTTGCTGAGCTCCATCAGCTCTTTCTCTTTGGTCTGGAGAATACAAACAAGAGGAGAGGTGAAGGTGGAAGACTAAGGAGGCAATGCAAAATAAAAATGTCTCCATCTTTAAAGTTAAACAAAAGCACGCAACAAAGCAACACCAGGACGAACACACGCACCTCTTTGTCCTGCTGCAAACCGCTGGTCTCTTCCTTGAGACTCTCCATCACCTCCTCCAGTTTCTTCTCTTCCTTCACCTTCTGCTTCTCCTGCTCCTCCTTGTGAGCGGTTGCCTCAGAGATGGCCTTTTCACTGCTGGCTGGCACACCGCGCACCTCCTCCAGCTGAAAGATGAGCCAACAACAACAACAACAACAGATGAGATGGGTTCCACTCTGGGTTCTCTTCAGATCATGGCCACACCTGTCTAGCTACAGCTTAAAACGACATCATTCATCAACACACACTTCAACCAAACAAGAGCTTAACAGCCCCGTTACCTCTTGAATTAGATAATGAGATTACGGGATCAGTGAAGACTTTATTAGAACACGAGAGGTACAAAGTAAATGGATTGAAGACGCTTTTTGCAAGTGCCAAAGCACACAACTGTAATCAACTATAAACACACGTTCAGAACTGAGCAAGTGCTGGTTAAGTCTGCCACTTGGCAGGACTGACACAAGGCAAGGAGTGGTGTGTGTGTGTGTGTGTATACGGTCTATGTTTTGGAGGGTTAACTGCGGGTGAAATGTGAATGTGGCCGCTTGGGAGTGTTACACAAGCCAGGCCATAGTTGACTACCGCACAGCAGAACACTGCTCCCCAGAGGTCCGCCTGCCTCTGACCACCACGTTTGCAGAGCTCCAGCTATTGTAGGCGGAGCAGATACGAGTTGTTAAAGCAGCGACGGAGAAGAGAAGCTTCACCTGCAGTTACGAGGCAACGCTTGACTCTCCGTTTGTGTGAAAACATGTTGCAGTACGTGAGCAAGTTAGAGAAACAGGAACTCCATCTATAGTGGAACGGAGCACGAGTGGGTCGTCAACAGACACACACACCAACAACCAACGTGTGTGTGTGACTCCACAGCCCCCTAGTGGAGAGTTTGGGGCAGAAAGCTCTTCCTGCCATCAACTTTGCAATTTTAAACTGGATCTTTCTGAACGCATGTTAACTCCTCTCACACGTTTGCAACTGAGACAACATCGAGTCCAAGACCAACACGACTTAGTGGCAATATTCACTTGTTTTTGTATGAAAGCTGAATATCATGCAGCGTGATGTCAGTTGAATTTCTTCATAAACTTGAACTCTTCCAACAGCCAGGCTTTTTGTTTAAAATGCTACACTGCCTTTCATATTTTTACACAAATTTACATTATCTTTAAAACTTGCTTCATTTTAATTAAATAAAAAATGCTTTATCTCTAGGAAATGTATCAGCTGAAATCCATGTTTATTATCATTCATAAAATGAACCATACTTTAAAACACACAGTGTTGTGCTTTCAACTGTATAACACGGACCTGTGAACTGAGGGATGCTTATAAAATAAAAACCTCCTCAACCGACACGTGAAGTCGATTTGATTCATACTGAAGTTGAAATGTTGTTGGATTCATTTCGGTTTCTGTAAAGCCTTGACAAATGTCATTTTCTCTAACCCTCCAAACAACAACCCGTGTGTCTTCTAGAAGCAACGGAAGTTGTATTTTTAGTGCCCATGTTTTTTTCTTGGCCCCGGGACAAAACAAACAGCTACACTGGAGTGTGTAACCACCAGTGCTGGCTTGTCTTGATTTAGTACAACCCTGTATTTGTTAATGGACACGCATTGTAAATGATGGAAAAGCGGAGATAATGATGCTCTCTTGACAGATTATGTGACCGTGTGCCTCTGAACACAGAGAATGCCTACTGTGATACAGTCCAAGTGAAGTAATGACTGAAACCCAGGTACACGAAGCCATTGAACCGTGTGGAACAGTGGACCAACACACCTTTTCTTTGTCCTTTTCCAGCTGCTTCTGCAGTTTCTTGTTCTTGCTCTTGGAGTGCTTAATCTTCTCACGCACTTCAACGTCCTGCAGGTCCAGCTGGGTGAACTTCTCCTTCTGCGTCTCGATGTACTTGTTGAGCTTATTTTGTTTCCTGGGGGAGGAACAGCAGTTTTATACCGAGTACGCTCGAGTCAGTCATGGAAAAATCAATCATACATGAAGTATGAGAATACAAAGAAATATGCAAAACGAGGTATGCGTAACAAATAATAATAACCCCCATATCTGTGATATAACACGGTAAACCATTCATAGTAAAGCTCAGTTTAACAACGATCTATGGTCATCAAAGACAAAACAATGGGGAGTTGTGGCATCGAGAACAGCAAGTTTTGCAAGAACACGTTTCTATACATTTGTGTAACTATCACATTTTAGGACATAAATTACAGATACTTCTACATTTTTATAAACCTGAATTGGACTTTTGCCACTAAACCAGGGCCAGATCAAGATCGGCACCGACAACAGCCACAGAATGATGACATTAGTGGAAAGGTTGTTACATTGGTTGGTAGAGGGGCAGAAGAGGACACAAGTCTTACTTCTCCACATCTTTGAGCTCTTGGTTCATTTTCTCCGTCTCTTGTGATATCTTTGCATTTTTCTCAGTCAGGTCCTTGGTGTCCTCCAAGATCTTCTGCTTCTCCTGCTCTTTATCTACAACACGCTTGTGCAGATCATGACTAATGGCAAAGAGAGATCAGGGGGGGGGAAACGGTGAGTGGTAAAAACAGTTTACACACCTGACACAAAGAAGGGTCATGCTGCAAAAATAACATTCATTCAACATTTGTTCCTATGCTATTGTTGGGTCTAATGACATTACATTATTGTTGCACTCACACATAATACTGGCAGAGCCGACTCTTGTGTTTGAAGATGTCATTTTCCAGAGTGAGGAACTCCACAGCTTTGTTCTTTTCTCCCTCCAAAGAGTTCTTCTCCTTCTCCACCAGCTTTACTCGGTTGAGCTAGTGCAGGGAACATCGCAGTACTTAATATCAGGCGACAAACCGTTGATGTAAATTACACACAGAAATTATAATGCATTAGTGACATGTAAAAAAAAAAGAAAAGCTACAATAGCATTAATTTGTTTCTAATCACTCCAGTATCGTATTACTTATACTGTAAAACAAACAACAACACATGAATCATGTCTGGGGCAGCTATGTACCAACTTATCTTACACAACTATAAAAATGTATTATTTATTATAATTTCAGATATGTGCATCAAAATCTTCCAAACACACCACACACACACACACAATACTGATACACACACTAAAAAGCCTCTTCAAACTATAACCTCTACTGTATAAATGCCCAGCAAATGAAGTCAGGACACAGGAGGAAGAGTTGGTTCCCTGAGGAGTGTGTGAGCAGATAGTGTGTGAGTGTGTGAGTGTGTGTCACCTTCTCCCCCCTCTGCTCATTGAGCAGCTCAATGTGGCGCGCCAGGGTTAGGATCGGCTCCTTGAGGCGGCAGGAGCCGATAATGTCCTCCAGGTACTCCAGCATGCCCTCGTCATGCTCCGTCTGGCCTTTAGGCTTCATCATGGCGATCTGCTCCACCTCGCCCTAAGGACAGTCCAGAGACACGCGTCACCCACTGAACACATAGAGATGAAAGTTCTAACAAAAAAACTAATTCATTAAATAAAAAATGCCCCCAACACTCACTTTTAAGATATAAGGTTAATTAAATGTATGTCTCTAGACTTAATAATAATGCTGGTCTACTACACACACACACTTTCATGTACAGTGTACATAAACACATCTCTAGAGGCTCCCTTTGGGAACACAATGACTTTTCCCACTGAGTGAAAGTGAGAATAACCAGCAGCATTTAACTGGACTAAACAATCAGCTAAATAAAAAGAGAACATATAATAAAAAACTATAGATATGATTCAATCTGATGAATAAGTAAGTTGTTTTATCACAGACATTTTAAAATGCTCCAGACACTTAGAAGTATTAATGTTGTAACAATACATAACCTTACCACCAACCACCGACTCTACACATTACAACTAGTGTTAAAAATAAAATGAGAATTATCAAATTAAAAGAGATATATAAAAACGAATGCTTTTAATAGCATGAAAATGTTGACTTTGTAGCTCCACCTTGGTGGAAATACCAAACACTATACATACTATTTCTCCTGATGTTGGGGACAACTCTCCAATCTACTACTGAACATGTGTTCTTTTATTTATTTTTTTAGGTAGGCTAGCTCAGGGTAACAATATCTTTACATAATACATTTTATGTTTAACACATATTAACTGCAGAAATAGAAAAATCTAAGTCCCAAATGATGTTTCATTTATACTGTATGTAGGGGAAAACGGCAGCTCACATATTACTCTTAAGTATGAAAGAAAAGAGAAGCCAGTCGAGGTCGTCACTCTCTGTTCTGACCGGTGCACAAAATAGCCAGAGGCCGGGAAAGTGACCTTGGAGAAAAGCTAAAGCCTCTTCCCAAACTCATGCAGCCATGTCATAGACAGAGAGCTGAAAACCGGACATCGAAGACCATTGAGAATAGACTTACACACACACACACATACACACAGGAAGTCAAGCAGGACACATGTAATCAACCAACTAACCGCAAAACCACAGTGGAGGGTAGAAACGAAGTGTTAACCCCAAACTACCACAGACTGTAAAAATAATAGAATTTAAAAAAGAGACAACAAAGATTAAATCAGCCATTTGGTTCTGCTCTGACCGGAGTCATCCCCCCCATAAGCCTCGGGTTCATCAGTAATAATGGGTAAGATGCACATGTGATACAATCAGAAGGGATAGCAGTGCAACTAGTCAACTCATTTAAACTCAGTGTGACACAATGCTAATTACATTTTTTTTTTTTTTTAAATAAAACCGTATACAGGAATGCATTACATTCACAGTGGAGGTAAAGAAAACCAAACAAAGAAAAATGCTGAACCAACATTAAAGCCATGGTAATGGAGGGAGTTTGACCCGGCCACACTGAAGCAGCACTGCTAATATTGGGTTCTATTCTCACACGCCAATATTTACGTGCTGCTAAAGCGTGGCAGGTACATGAGACAGGGAAGTCCAACCCGTCCCCACTGGAGGGTCAACCCCAGTAAAACAAACCTGAGTTAGTTGTTCCAACTACAGCAACTCACATCCAGGTCCATGTACGGGTGAAATTGCATTTTTTCCTTAAAATTCTAAAGCAGCAAATAATGGTTCGCACCTTTCCACATTGTTTCAAACCATGATGCGCTGCTATAGCAGTCTAAGGGCTGGCAGAGGGCTCATCCTCGCCTTTCCTAGTCCAGAGCAACAGGTTCCTCCCACAGCCACCAAACATTTCACTCAAACAGAACCAAGAGCAGGAAAGCTCTGACAGAATGGGATGGTCACAGCAAGGATACAAAAAAAAATGTGAATAAAAAAACAAAAAACTGATTTAGAAGTGCATGAGGAAATTATATTAAAAAAAAAGTACAATTACCTGTAAGATCAGAAATCTGTTGTGGTCGAGGTCAATGCCATGGCTCCGGAGTAAAGCCCCCACTTCTTTGAATGTGGCTTTTTTGCCGTTGATATAGTAGCCTGAGGAATTGTCTTTGTTGGCCGTCCTGGAAACATAGAACTTGGTGTTGGGGATGACTTCGTAGTCATCTCCTTCCTGACTCAGAGGGAGGGGGGGGGGGGGGGGAGGGGCAGAAGGCAGAAGGGGCAGAAGACACAGAGCAGCTTAGTGCATAAAAGTTCAGGAGAAACTCGAACAGCTCGACACATCAGATGATAAAACTCACTGAGAGTGCTGAGAGAAAAACACTGCACATTAACAAGAATTAAGAAAAAGGCTTGTTTAAAAAGCACAAAACAGATCTCGGCCAGCTACACTAGCATGTAAATACACCATATCAATATTAGAGGGTTTTCTATCATGTTACATTTACAAAATTTGAACAACATGTTAGATATAATGATGAGATTTATAAATGCATTGCAAAGAGGGAGGGGATTTGCCTGAAATGTATTCATTCTAAAAACAAGTCTCATAATCTAAGCTGTGCACACCACTTATTACAAAATATTTTTAAGTTGCGAAAATGGCCGATTGTAAAGCCGGCAGAATTCATAGAATTATGCCTTTAGTTTGACAACTTGATTTCAATTTATTGTAAACTACAGAAAGACTTAAAATAATGAATAAATAATTAAAGCCCCTGTGGCAGATCAAATACAGAAACATGTTTAACACTACAGTAACTTTTCAAAGTAATTTGTGATCTAATGAAAAATAATACATTTGTCTCTTAATACAAATACCCATTTCATTGACTTTTCACAGTTTATTCAAACAAGTGGAGCCTACTCTCTAAATGGCACATTTAAAAATGGTTTAAAATAGAGGAATGAATTGTAGCACATTATGAATGGACGATGGCATGTGTGGGTGTTAGTTGTAACTTTCACGACTGCTTTGAGTCTTGTGTTAAGTCACTGGTGTGATCATTGTGGAGCAATATTATCCCATGACCATTGAGAAAAAAATACATTTAAAATTCAAGAAAAATATCTGTCCACAAAGAAAATATTTAAAATCACCCGTTTGAAATAGACTGTGTATTTATCCATTCAGGAGAGGCCAGAGTGAATGTAGTGTGTGTGTCTGTGTGAGAGAGATGAAGATAAATATATATATATACCTTATCAATAATCTTTTGAAAATGCACCTCCACAGTGCAGCTCTGCACATCTTTGTGTTTATCAGAGCTGTGAATCAGCACCGAGAGCTTTTTAGATCGGATCTTTTGAGCTCTGTATCCAAACACAAAGAGCATGGAATCTATCACGTTGGACTTCCCACTCCCATTCGGACCAATGATGCATGAAAAGCGCTGAGAAAAAAAGAGAAGATAAAAAAAAAAATGTTAATCAATTATATAAAAATATGCTGCACCCACAAACAAATACTGTGAATGCCATAACATTACATGCTGTATATTAACATTTAAGCATAGTACCACTGTGACAGTGAATGTATTCCCAGTGGGTGTAGATCACTACCTCTTGCTCCATACACTCACTAAATCAAAATGGAGTTGTGTGACTTTTTCCACCTTTAATATTTTTTTTGAACTCAACACATGTTCTAATAGTATGATTCATTATTTTAAATAGCATCAATAATATTTGTTGTGCTTTTTGTGCCTTACCACTACGCAAGGCAACATGTACAGTGGCATAATATGACATTAAAGACAAACACAATCAACTTGAGACACACTACAAAATGATTATAAATCTGTGAGCTTAACACTACACATTAACGAGGTATTTCCCACGCAGGCTTGATGTGTGTAACCATGTTTGGTCGTACCTTGTGAAAAGGCCCCAGAATCTGCTCGCCTGCATACGATTTAAAGTTGCGGTTGACTAAATGTGTTATCATGAGGCGAGGAGCGCCTGGTTCATTGGTCATTGCTGGGGGCGGGGGTGGAGGGATGCTGCCGAGAATCTCCTCCAAACTTCGGTTATCAACCGCCTCGGCAGCTTCCCCGCGAGACGGATCTGTGGCACAGAAGAAGAAGAAAAAAAAAAAAAAAAACTTTAATTCCTCTGTGCGAGTCGTTTCAGGTGGGGGACAGTGCTGCGTGGGGGAGGGGTGGAGGAGCAAAAACAAAACAAACAAACAGCAGTCAAACAACGACTCCAGAGAAAGTTGACAGGCATTCATTTTCTTTGTTCTGAAAAAACACAAGAGACAACCCGAAAGAGACCCGCTTTATGAACACACATTATTATACAAACGCACCCCACGACACGCGTTTATACGTGTGAGTAGATGCGCCACACTCATTTCTTTTCTCTCTCTCTCTCGATAATAAATAAGTGCACATTTCGATCATCAGCGTCACATTTGCACTCATTCTTAACTGCACTCAAAACGCAGACAGGGGAAAGTCTTGTTTTTGTGATTGAAATGAATAAACGTTAAACCGATTATGTTGCCATCACACCAACAACGACCTGTCCACAATCTATTGTGCTCACAGAAGCATAAACAAGCTGAGGGGTCGATGTTTGTAAATCTAATTCTTGCAGCCAGATGAAGCATTTCAACACACACATCACTTGGTCTTCATCTTAAGCTTCGCGTACAATTTAACCACACAAATCCCATTTGATGAAGTTATAAGAATTAACGCCAAAAACTCCCTTTTGATCTTACTCCATAAAACACTTTATTATCGAAATGAATTACCTCGTTTGCTGAGAAGATCCGGGGAAGAAGAAGTACACTCGACGATAACAAAATCATCTCAAAAATTAGAGGAATTTTATTGATGACTGACACTTTAGAAACTTAAAAAAAGAATGAAAAAACAGCCACTCTTAACTACGTGTTTTAAGTAAGAAAAAAGAAGAAGCTTCAAAGCAGTGGCAACTGGCCACTACGACGACACACGCAGAGCCATTGAGTGAACACAACTTATTTAGATTCACAGACACCAACACAGCCTTTGTTACTTGCCAGTTGTCGGCGGTGCCTCCTCTGGGCCATTGGAGCTGGTTTGTTGAGGTACATCCAGCTCGTCTCCGGAGTCATCCCGAGGCTGAGACCCTTTCCCTCTGGGCTTGGCAGTGGAGCTCTTTGCAGTTTTAGATGGCATGGTTTGAAATCTTAAGGGGTCATTGAGAAAAAAAAAAAAAAGTAATATCCATGAGTGTGTCTGTCAATCTCTCCACTTTTAAGGTCGGTCACACGCAGCTTCTGTTGTCAGGCTTTAATCATTACCAGTCAGATCCCACACTGACGCTCATCAAACTGGTAGTCCGTATTTATTTTTTCTTCAAATTAGATCATATTTTTGTGGATTTAAAAAAGACAAAGTAACAACACGAATAACAATGTTTGAGTTTGGGACATGAACAAATTGAGTTATTATGGGATAACATTAAAAGAGATGGGAGCGTTAAGGCTGCCAATCTGCGTGATGATTGAAGCAAACTAGTTGCTATTCTAACACCAAACAGTAAAAATGAACCTCCACCTGTGACAGAATGATTTTTAGTAGCGTGTGCATCTAACGCATTTGATTCGCGCGTCATAGTCGGACGGTTAATGACCCAATGATGCGAAGAACAGAAAATAAGGTTAACGCTAACAACAAAGTCAGTTAATATGCAAATAGATAAATCCTCTGCCCACAGCTCAGTCTAAACTATGTTATAGTTATCACTGAATAGACGCAGCTGAACAGGCTCTCTGGTCGGTGGTAAAGACACAACGATGTCACAAACTGACACTAAGAATAACTTGAATCCCCGAAACGTGTATGTAAATCAGACGGGCCAACCCAACTCTCTAATAGGACATTCAAATAACAAATGGAGCTAACCTTAACTTTATGGTATCGTTGGGCTAATAACTACTAACGTTATCTACGTTATAACTAACGTTAACTACGTACGTCTGCTAAATAAGGACCTTAGTAACGCTATCGTTGCACCGGATAAAAAAACACGTAACGTTACGTGCTTTTTAGTAAAGTGTGCCACGTTACTGGACTGTTTTCAGTTTGCTAATGTTAGAGTTAAGTTAGCAGCTGTAGCTAACGGTAACTATCTGATGTGAAACGCCACAGCAAAGCTAAAACTACCGTACTGGCTAACTTTGACTAGCAAACGTCTGCGTTGTGGAACGTTAACGCAACGCTGTAACGTTACGTTAACTGTAACGGTAACTGTACACAAGTAAGCGTCATCTGAATTGAAAGGGGCGCTTAATAGCACAACTAACGTAGCCCAAGATAAAGTAGTTGACGTTATCCAGACAAAGGCATTACAGCTAAAATGTTTGCAACGATCTGCATCATTAACATAAACTCAGACGATCGGAGAAGTAACTAACATATTACTGTTAGGGGTGTGTCTACGAAAAAGGCACATTTTGCTGTAAATTGAATATTAGGCAAAAATATATACCCTTCTCACCGTTGCTTGTAGTCAAAACGCAAATTAACGTTAAGGTTATATCTGGTTAGGAACTAACGTTATGCATTTCAGCAAATAGACGGAACCCAATCATTAACTTACTCAGCGCTAAAATGTTTTTTTCAATGTACCTTCCACAATATAGGCACGGTCTGTCAAGAGTCGTTCCCTCTAACCCCAATTCGCGATTTCGTAAAAAAAGTAGTCGTTAATCCAAGATGTGGGCAAATATAATCCACAAAACTCAGCCCCGTGTCATTCCGAGTCTCCTCTCCTGGTTGAACACTCTAACTTGTAAATGGCGCCTAAACTGTGCCGTCGAACCAGATTCGTTACAAACTGACGCAAGGCACCATGGAACGTTCAAAGGGCAACGGAAAAAAAACACGAAATTCAAAAAAGGGGACGAAGCCAACTCCGCCTCGCTCCAAACAAACAATAATCATACGACACGAATACTCGGGCGAAAAAACGCAGAAAGCAACAGTACTTCTTTACAATGTTATATGATTTAAGATTATTGTCAGATTCAAAAGCTTAATGTTTCTATGTGTTTAAACGGTTGAGTGGTTACAGTAAAACGAAGTCCCGACCGGAGGGATACTTTACATTTCGTGAAATACTTGAAACGATTAATGTTAGCATCTCTGATTTTAACGACTGCTATTAAATACGTTATATTTATTTAACAGATTTAATTTGTAATCATCATTCGAAATATCCGTTTTCACGGAAGCGAGACTTTGTAACTCTCGCGAGATATTTCTGTTCAAGCCTTTCATGACCCAGTTAACATGGCTACCAGAGATTAGCCTTGATACCGTTAGCAAGAAAGTGTTGCTTAGTGATGGATAAGGCGTGCTCTGTGCAGTATTGGCTCTTAATGCATCTTTTGCTGGAGTAAATTACACGCATACACATCTGGTGGTTCCATAATAAAGTCGGTAACCAAGTTAACGTTAGCATTCACGTTAGCATGAAAGGCTCGGGGACATCTCAGGATTCACGTTAGCAACAGTGGCAGGTACCGTAGCAACAGCAGACGCTTGTTTAATTCACCGTCACAGTTACCAGAGCATGCTAACGGCTAAGGCTAATCTACAGGGTACTGTTCAACGATTTGATTTGGTCTTTTGTATTGTTTCTTTCCGTGTGTTGGCTTGACATTGATGTGATATAATGAGCTTTAATGTGAGGTACTGTCACTAACTGATGTTTTGTTTAGGGATCAACGGAGCAAACATACAACCATGAGATTGAAAACATCGCTGCTACAGGAACCCAAACATATCCTTTTTATGAGCTGAAATATATGTAATGTAACACGACGTCAACAACTATTATTAACCTGTATTATTGTTAGCACCACTAGAAGTAACGTTAGCAATATAGCGTTAATTATAGTAATTGGTATCTCCTATTTGCTTGGTTTGACCGAGCACCTTAGTTGTACCAAATCTAGAATATATTCATTCTTTCTTCAGGAGACCCTATTTATAGCAGATAATCAATTTCAAAACATACCGAGATCACTTTCCTTAACAGCAGATCACATAAGGAACTTGTGAGTTGTGTTGGCTGGACCACAGCAGATGAGCTGTACTCGTGCAGTGAGGACCACCAGATCCTCAGGTGGAACCTGTTGACCAGTGAGACCAGTCTGGTTGTCAAATTATCAGAGGACACTTACCCCGTTGACCTACATTGGTTCCCCAAGACCGTTGGTGGCAAGAAACAGAACCAGACTGAGATCTTTGTCCTCACCAGCACTGATGGCAAGTCTCTTCATTCTCTAAAATATGGCCAGTGGACTCGGCTTTGTTTCTCATCAGTATATCTGTTTTGTATCACAAGTTGTTCATGCAGTGAACAGCCAAATTACATGATCTGAGGTTGTTTTCAGACACACCTTTACAGGGAAATAAAATTAGTTCGAAAACAAAAATAGTTGTCAAATCCTTACTGAACTAACTAAACATAATACCTGGTGACACCTGATGACAGTGTCTAGCTTTATCATTTCAATGTAGTGAAAGGAAACCATCTTAACCAGTTTCATACTTCAGATAAGCATATTCATTTTCACTTCAGGAAGAGGATTGTAATACTGCAGTAAAGCGTGTGTCCATCTCTAGTCTAGTTTTTAATTAGGCCTTCAATGTTAAATCTTTAAAGGCGGAATTTTGTTTTCCATCTTTATATTTATAATTCCAAACTTGGCAACAGAGTTTGTTTGAGGTGCATCCACTCTTATGCCTCTTTTTCAGCCTATAAGATACAAACACACATAATATGGATGTACTGTTATGGCAGGCAATGTGTGGTCACAACACTAATGGCAGTGTAGGGTTGCATAAACACACCCACAAACTGAAGCAGCAATTTTCTCTGGCAGACCAGAGAATGAAAACTCTGTTATGATTCACTTTTGCAACTTTCTTCTGCTTTTTGCCTTGTTAAATATCAGTATTTCTATTGTGATTGTTTGAAATAAGTTTTTGTTTTTCATTGACAACAAAACATGACAATTACACAATTTTATTTTTAACTTTGGTGTGCACTGACAGATTGTCACATTTTTAAAGCTGGGTGATGTACAGGATATTTAACATTGTTTAAGAGATCTGCATGATATAGTTGAAAACAGGCTGGGTTTTATTGGGTGGGAGGAGTCCATTAACGTGGCTTTCCCTTGACAACATACATTTGTATATTGCACACACAGTTTAACTACTTTTCTGTGATAAATAAGATTTTGTCTAGTATTTTAAGGTGCTTTTTCCTGTCCTTGCTTTCATAACTAAATTTAATATTCTAAACATCAAATTAATAACCATACTTCATTATTTTGGAATGCCTAATATTTCCCCATGACTAAGCAAATTGCCTAGTTAGATGCATCATTTGCTATTCTACCAGAAATGATATTGTGTGGAATGGAGCCAGGCTTGTCCCAAAGCGTCCCAAATTAAGCATGAAGGATATGTCTGGGCTTTCTGTTTGGAACAACAGCGTCTCATTCACTTTTACCCCGTGGAACTACAATGTGGTGTCATAATAGATTTCACACTTATGTATCATCAGGAATTCCTCAACAAACCATATAGGCTATAAATAGAAGTAAAATAGCAAAAGGCTGATATGTTATCATTATAAGTTGTCATGAAAAACATCTGGCAGATAACAAGAAAACAAACAAATCAGCACACAAAAGCATTGAACAAACAATGTTCGGCTACACAGATAAGGACTGTTGATGTGAGTGCATATGCAAATACAAATACAACATACATTTTATATCTAAATGTAAAAGATGTTGTTTTGTTCATTTGAAAGAGTCCTTCAGTGCAGCTCTACTTGCTTATTATGTTCACTACCTGCTGGACAGTAACATCCACATTTGTTGGGATGTCCAAATTTAGAAATGGGAGAGAGCAGCAGCATGCTGATTTGCAGTTTTAGGCCACCAGAAATTACATAGAACGTGCAGAATTTTTTAATACACACTGCCACAAAGTACATGTTAGGCCAGCATCCTCAATAACTGTGTCCATGACTGATCACCCTTCGTGTCTAGGAAATACACAATTGCCCTGATTCAACCAACAGAAGCTCTTTAGTTTGACTCATCCACTTTAAGTTTGTAATTTAGCTTGGAGAAGAACATGTAGCTTTGTTGCTAATTGTGTGTCAGCGGATGGATATTTACTTTTATTTTATTTTTGAAGTTTAGTTAATATTTTGTCCTCCCTGGTGTTCTGGATTGTCAAAAAACATGTTCTGCTCATTTGCCCCAGTCAGCAGAATCAGTCAGACCTGGTCTCTGTAGAGAAAACCCACATGGTAGCATAGAATTACAGCAGACAGTAGTGTTCCTCAATTACAGACTGTAAACAACCGGATCAGGCCTAGAGTGTGGACTTGCCATACAGTAAGCCTCTTTTTGTCTCTTTACAGGGAAGTTCCACCTGACCACCAAGATAGGGCGTGTGGAGAAGAGTGTAGAGGCACACAAGGGAGCTGTTTTGGCTGGAAGATGGAACTATGATGGAACGGCTCTTATTACGGGTAAAATGTCAAGGACGTACATATTTTCATTGCCATTTAAAAAGTACTCACTAAAAACATCTTTATGTCCATTTCATCTGTTTATCTAATTACTTAGCTGGAGAGGATGGGCAGATCAAGATCTGGTCAAAAAGCGGGATGCTACGTTCAACACTAGCCAGCCAAGGTAAGGCTAAAGTGCTATTTATTATTATATACGGTCACTCAACCATTTGTTTTTTCACTCACCCAAAAAAATGAATCAACGAAGCAGAGCACATTTGTTAATATGCACGCACCCTGTGCACTGTGTTGTCACAATAATGGCTGCTGACGCCCGTTTGTGTGCAAAACTTGAAAGACTGACTAGTAATAGTCAGGGGAAAAAAAAATATGATAGATGAATCTTGATTCAAATAATTTGAATGCCAATGTAAAGCCCCTCTCCCACTGCACATAAAACCCCTACCATCTGGCATTTGCCTTAAGTGGAAAAGTTTACAGTTCTGCATTCAACTACTCTGCAGTAATCGAAATAGACACCTGAAATAGACACCCGGGTGGACGTGTGAATTTTCGCCCCTTTTCCAATGCAATGCTTTGTGGCGCGTGTTGAATTGAACATATGATGAATAGAATCAGGGATTTGGACAATAGCCATAGCGTATTAATGTATTTGCACAATGTGCTTAGTTGAAATAAACACTGAATTCACTTTTTGAAAAGAAACAGCTGTTATATGTGCTCCTCTCTACCAGACTCCATTGACGTAAACAGTAATCTTACCTTGCTGGTCATTGTAAAACACGCTTCATTCAAAACTTGACAGAAACAAAATAAAAGTCCATTGACAGAAACAGTCATTTTCTTTTCACTGTTCCAACAATCGCCAACTCTGGTTTAAGAGTTTGAAAGAGAAATTGAATAATAAGTAACTGATTTTTCATGAGGCCGAAAGTGACACACCAGAAAAACAAAACAGAAAGACACACTCACGTATTGGCTATGGGAAAGGATCTATCGCCTATTTTAGCCAGTTTTACCGTGTTTAAAAATTACGCATAAATGCGCTAATTTTGGTGGGTAAAGGGTATAAAAAAAGAGCCGATCTGAGTCCGATACAGATTAAAGCAGGTTGCTTCCGTAACAGCTGCCAGCCAGCAGCAGAAGCAATGTAAAGCCAGTCTCTGATCAACCAGCTGTCGGCATTTAGTAAACACAACATAACATACCGACACCAGCACCCTCTATGTCTCTCTTTCTTTCTATCGCACACACACCCATACAAATACATATAAACACACAAAAGACTCCTAATGATACATTTTCTATCCAGAATTCACATTACAGATGGCTTACTTATTAATTGAGTCATCATGCTGTTTGACTTATTGAATGTTTCTTCTCAGTTGTGGGACAGAAAGAAAGATGGGGGGGGGGGGGTGTGGATGGAAGTTGGCTTCTGGGGAAATGGATGGCACACTCCCGCTGAATGACGGGTGCTATGGAAAGCCTGGCAGGGGAACAGCAATTCAGCCCCAGTAGTTAGGAACATTTTTCCTGAACAGGCTCAAAAAGACCTTACAGATCTGTAGAACTCCTGGATATAGCAGCATTGCCACAGATGCACATCATCATCATCCACATTGCACTCGGATCGCTGCAGGTGTTGCTTCCCTACAGCTCCAAACATACACACACACACACACACACACACACACACACGCTACAGGAGCAGGCTTTTCATCTTGGGTACCATGACCCATTTTAAGAGAGAGAGAGAGAGAGAGAGAGAGCTGTCGGAAGAGGTTGGAAGTGAGTGAGCGAGCGAGAGGGCGGAGACAGGAACTTGCCTCAGCCCCTCTCATCGCCTTTGTCAGGTTTAGATCATGTGACCAGTCGGCATTTGTGAGAAACCACATGCACCTGGAGTTAGGGTTAAATGGCAGGTCCTCTCCCCTTCACAACGCGCACAGCCACAAATCCGACACGCACATTTCCCTCACACATGTGTACGTAAGCACACACACAGTGGTGCTCGTGGTGTAGAGGTTATGTTAGGTTTTCTCAGCTGCTGTGTTTGCAAGCGAAGTGTCGTTCCATAGGCTGAGTGAGGCGAGATCTACGAGGGAATGTTATACCTTCTGAGAAGAGGAGTTAACACTGCTGTATCCCAGAGCTAGTGTTCATACCAACTCCTGATTTGTCAAAGGAGGGGGGGGGGGGGATTCCTACACAAACACTTTTAATACTAATTCATTAATATCATAGTAAGAATCAAAGTCCGTATGTGTGGAAGCCCATTGCTTTTGGCTTTAGATTAGTGCAAGATCTCATTTTCTGTTTGCCTCTGTTTCTGCATCTCCCAGGGTCTCCGGTGTACTCTGTGGCCTGGGGTCCGGACTCAGACAGGATCCTCTACACATCAGGAAGACAACTAGTCATCAAGCCTTTGCAGCCCAGCGCCAAAGTCATACAGGTACACTAACTCACTGTATTCTTTTAAGAGGTAGACATCTGTGACTTAAGTCAATGGACAATTAGGATTCAATAGTTCTGAAACATTACCTTGTAACTAACTTTGACTGGAATGTTACGGTAATAGGAATGAAATCAACCATAAACTGTTATAAGATGAGTCACATGGGGCACACAGTCAGATTCTTTTCTAAATAAAAATAATAAATAGGTAAATGGACATCCCAATAAATCATACCCTGTCACAGTTTGTGGGCTCTGTAGTTACATTCATTTTATTCACCTATATAGCATCTGATGGGGAGTTTCTTTTCTGTTTTCCATAACTTTGCTTGATACTTTTCATCTTGTGTGTGGATTTTGCGTATACTTTGATCTCCCCAATGATCTGACATCACTGGGCCCTTTGCCTCCTTTTCAGGTTTTTTATAATAAACTTGAGTTCTTAAAACTGAATACCACCTGGGACCTTAGATAAACAGTGGAACATTGAATATTTGCCTTCTCAACGCTATCTACATACCTGCAAACTTGTCGCTTTTCGGCGAAATTCGCCGTTTTGAATACAAAATATGTCATCCACGTGAATCGTGTAGATCCGTAGAGTTTATTTTTTTGGGGAGGGGGGGGGGGGGGGGGGGGTCAACTGGCCAGCCAGCGTTTCTCCGATTGGAGTGAGACGAGGAGAAAAGGTGACGAGGTGATCTTCGCAATAAAACATCTTTGATGTGACGTGTCGAGTCTTGTCCAATCAGCGTTAAGATGTTTACACCGTCTTCATTTCCCTCCGTTACAGTTTAAGTTACGTTATGTTCCGTTACCGTTCAGACTTGCTGGGTTAAGTTAACGTCCACTACATGCGGAACTACATGCGGAACTCTCGACTTTTAACGTTCGTCATTATCGCGAATTAGGAGGAAGTAACGTAACGTGATGAAACATGAAGCCCCCCCCCCCGTGTTCCGGTTCAGTTCACGCGGCCACTCGTTAACATTAAACCAGAACACCGGCGGATCTGGTTGCTGTTTTTAACTCAAAGTAGAATGAAAGGCCCAGATACTGATGAGATGATGAGGTCAAAGAGCTTCAGGGCTGAGATGTGAGTGGAGCTGGGCCTGGATAAAGGTGGAGGTCTAAACAGATGTGAGTACAGCTTCCCGCTGTCACAGTGTTTTAAATACATTGATGAGGCAGGTCTGCTGAATGCAGCCTCTGCTCCAAGGAGATAAAGTACAGCAACGTGCCCTCTCATCACACTGTACACACTGTTCACTGTAATGACCACAGCCAGAGTAGATTATCATTTTAATTTAAATAATAGAACTGGATTGAATGCATATTAATTGCAAATAGAAGATAGGCCACTATTCTAACAGCTGTACAGTAACAGTATAAGTTAATATTAAGCTATACAGTAACAGGGTTCAATGAAGACTAATCACTTTATTTGCAGGCGATGGTTCTCGCTACTCTGCTATCTTTTTTATTTGACTAAAACTTTTGAAAATGAGACCTCGTTCTAAATGGATTTTGTCTAAATAAAGGTTGTTAATAATAATAATAAAGAAAAAACGAAGAAGCTAACTAGCTCTTCAACCCGAGCTGAAATAGTGATAAATAACTGAATAATAAATTATTCTTTTGCTTAAAGTAAATATGGTCTTATCACTTAATGTTATTCTCAGAGTACACCAGAATGCTACATTTTAAAGATCATATTTGAAATGAAAATTCATGCCACCAGCACACCCAGGTCAGATCAGAGTTGAATCACTGAATCCATGGAAATGTTATAATGCATGTTTGATTCCTATATTTAAAATGTTTTGAAAATTATCATCCCACAAATATGAGTTGCTGTCAAGTGCACCTTTAAAATGTTAAAGTGATATTCAGAGATTATTCAATTAATTTAGGGTTGTAATTGTTTTAGCCTGAACACATTGGTCAATTGTTATTGGGGTGAATATGTATAGATATGTTAAGTTATTATAATCTTCTAATAAATGAAGTATATTAAGGGGTGAAGGGGTCAGTTTGTGTTTTCTTCAGGATTTAGTTTGGTTCATTTAAAATGATCAAGATTAAATAACATTTACAATGCACCACCAGTAAACAATAATTACTTCCCTTTTATAATGTATCAAATCTGGAGTCAGTTGTTTTAAAACATAGTTATCAGTGAATAGCTCTGAAATGTAATAGTGTAGTTATTTATGTCAGCAGGTTGTAATGAAGTTATTTTTAAACCTTTGTTCTAATTCTAACTGCTGTAAAAAAAATGACTGAATCTACAGGTGGATGGACCATAATAAAACCAACAATAGCAACTTAAAGTTAAAAGGAATTTCATTCACAATGTAATACAGTTCAACATAACATGTAACAATATGTTAGAAAATGAACAATTACATTCAGCATTTCACATTCACATCACATTCGCCGTCAGGCTCAGCTCCGCCTTCGGGCAACGGTCCGCCATCAGGCTCAGCTCCGCCTTCGGGCAACGATCCGCCGTCAGGCTCAGCTCCGCCTTCGGGCAACGGTCCGCCGTCAGGCTCAGCTCCGCCTTCGGGCAACGATCCGCCGTCAGGCTCAGCTCCGCCTTCGGGCAACGATCCGCCGTCAGGCTCAGCTCCGCCTTCGGGCAACGATCCGCCGTCAGGCTCAGCTCCGCCTTCGGGCAACGATCCGCCGTCAGGCTCAGCTCCGCCTTCGGGCAACGGTCCGCCGTCAGGCTCAGCTCCGCCTTCGGGCAACGATCCGCCGTCAGGCTCAGCTCCGCCTTCGGGCAACGATCCGCCGTCAGGCTCAGCTCCGCCTTCGGGCAACGGTCCGCCGTCAGGCTCAGCTCCGCCTTCGGGCAACGATCCGCCGTCAGGCTCAGCTCCGCCTTCGGGCAACGGTCCGCCGTCAGGCTCAGCTCCGCCTTCGGGCAACGATCCGCCGTCAGGCTCAGCTCCGCCTTCGGGCAACGATCCGCCGTCAGGCTCAGCTCCGCCTTCGGGCAACGGTCCGCCGTCAGGCTCAGCTCCGCCTTCGGGCAACGATCCGCCGTCAGGCTCAGCTCCGCCTTCGGGCAACGATCCGCCGTCAGGCTCAGCTCCGCCTTCGGGCAACGGTCCGCCGTCAGGATCAGCTCCGGCTTCGGGTCCGATCCGCCGTCAGGCTCCGAGTTCAGCTGCAAAGTGACAATCTGAGGTCAGCTCGACCTTATATAGCGTCTTGGTGGCGTCGTTTCCATGACATTTACTGACGTACGCGCGTCCGTTGTCATACACCTGATAGCAACAGAGACTATGTTTTTATTTAAAAATCTCATATTTGTTAATATATTTCAGTAGTTTTTATATATATATATTTGTGAGCTGAGGCCAGGTTTTAACACTTCAAGCACTTCTACATATCACTTACTTTTAATTAGAAGAATAAGAATAGAAGAGGCCTTCGGGCAACGGTCCGCCGTCAGGATCAGCTCCGGCTTCGGGTCCGATCCGCCGTCAGGCTCCGAGTTCAGATGCAAAGTGACAATCTGAGGTCAGCTCGACCTTATATAGCGTCTTGGTGGCGTCGTTTCCATGACATTTACTGACGTACGCGCGTCCGTTGTCATACACCTGATAGCAACAGAGACTATGTTTTTATTTAAAAATCTCATATTTGTTAATATATTTCAGTAGTTTTTATATATATATATTTGTGAGCTGAGGCCAGGTTTTAACACGTCAAGCACTTCTACATATCACTTACTTTTAATTAGAAGAATAAGAATAAGAGCGCTCATGTTACCCATAGAACTGCCTGATCTCGGCAGTAAACTCCGCCAGCACCGGGGGCTCAGCGCTCACGGTGCACGCCTAGAACAGCCTGATCTCGGCGAGTCTTTTTGAAACTTGCCGCTGGTAATGACGTCTCTGTAGCGTTTTCCTCGCCGGCAAAGAGGACAGCAATCCGGATCTGATCCACATACATATACATACAATTTTATAGATATATACAATTACAATATGTATAAATACATATAATTATATATACAATTATATATATATGTATATATAATTGTATGTACAAATACATATAATTGTATGTATATATATATATATATATAATATAATACACTTATATAATAATATATAATTTTTTCTTTTTAATGAAAATTGAAAAAGCAGGGTTGTCATATTTAGTTTGATTGTACAAATACTATACAGTAAAAAAAACGGATTAAACTCATTAGCAAGACCAGCTGAGGTGGTGATGTCATCGCTGCAGTAACAATTGTCCATACTGCGTTCTCTGGACTTGAAGTCTGGACTTGGAGTCCAGACTTCAAGTCCATACATAAATATGGCCTTACAAACTGTCCATATACACATACATGAATACAAAACAACAATCCAGCATATCATGTAACATGTCCGACTAGCTAGCTTCTAAGCTAATTTTAACATTACCGCCAATGGAGAAATGCTAACCGCGATTAGCATTTAATACAACACAAATGCTATACTAAAAGAAGAATAAAACAATGACAAAGATTGCCTTTGCAGGAGATATAGATGACATAAACAAGCAGGTAACTTCAGCTATTATTTTGGCAGCCAATGCATCTATACCCAGGAGTAAAAACAGGATAAATAAGAAACTTGTTCCATGGTGGACAGAGGAGTGCTGCCAGGCTGTTAAAAATAGGAACAAAGCATTCAGACAAGTCAGGAGAACCCATAACATGCAGCATTTGATTCAATATAAAAAGGCACAAGCAGTGGTGAGAAGAACAGTACGACAAGCTAAGAGAGATAGTTGGAGACATTTTTGCAATAAAATAGGAAGAACTACTCCTGTGGGAGAGGTATGGGGAATGATAAAGAGGATGGGAGGAGACAGAAGAGAATGGGATTACCCAGTCTTGACATCTGACAAGGAAACAGCGGTTCAATGAAAATTCATGCCACCCCACACCCCCCTCCGACATGGTTTTGGACTTGTCACCTTTTTCACCCCTTATGAGTTTGCAGGTATGTATCTATGGATAGCATCATTGTGTGCATCTTTCTCTCTCTCTCCCCCCTGTCTCTCTAGTGGAAGGCTCATGATGGGATTGTTCTAAAGGTGGACTGGAATTCTGTTAATGACTTCATACTGTCAGGTGGAGAAGATTGTAAATATAAGGTGAGCTGTGTTTGAGTATATTTTTAGATGTCTTGTGGGTGTGATTGTTTTTCTATAATTGAAACCATGTCCTCCCTCAACAGGTATGGGACAGCTTTGGTCGCCTGCTTTACTCCTCATCGTCTCATGACTACCCGGTCACCTCTTTGTCCTGGGCTCCAGATGGAGAGGTGTTTGCCGTCGGCTCGTTCAACACCTTGCGGCTCTGTGACAAGACTGGAGTAAGAAAAGGCCTTTTACCCTTTTATTTTATATATATATATATATATACTGTTTATATTTATATATACACACTGGTTCCCTCAGCAAAAAGCCTATGGGATTTTTCTATTGGATTTTAGAATATTGCAGAAAATGAGTGTCAAGTGTCAAGCTCCAAGTTTATTATACTTACACGTTTTGTTCAGCAAGATAATCTTCACAAATCAACTCAACTGTTTTTTGAAACGTAAATGCAATCAGCAGAGGTAAAAAGCAAACGTTAGGCTATAAACAAACTATACTTGTGCCGCATGAGAACTCACAACGAGGCTGTGAAGGCTGACAGGTCGGCATGATGACCTTTTCGAGTCTCAGTTAGCCACAAATCGTTAAACTATCTTAAGCTTCCGTTCACCACAAACATTATTTCAGGCATCTAAACCAAAAACCTATTGACTTGGAAATGAGCGAACTGGAAGTGCAAACTGCTAACTCATCTCTGGGTTTTGGGAGTCATTCCTGCAGCACTCTGCTGCTCTTGCATTAACAATGCAATTAGTGGTCCTAGTTTAATACTGTTAAAGCCTGTTTTGTGTATTTTATTTTTCATTTTCATTTACAAATACATCATTTATGCTTTGTAGTCAGTCCAGTCCCCTTTTTCCCTGAAACATACAGTATCCGTGGTACACTGTTAGCTTTTCCAGTGCAGCATGGTTTCATATTGTGTAGCTCATTGTTATCGGCCTCATGCTTTCTATACATTGTTCATCTCTGTAAACCACATTAGGCTGACTGCTGCATGCTCTTGTTACCTAGTGCTGATGTTAACTGGAGTTGCAATGAGAGAGGAAATGAGAGAATGATGAATGGTAATTGTTGTTTTATTATTGCTGAACGTTTGGCTCGGAGCAAAATGAATAGTTCCCTGCTCTGCCCTCACAGGACGTTTAAGGCTTCTTTGAGTTTACGTGGAGATGTCAGTGTCTCGCCGTTTCAGACTTGTTGTAATGAAAACAAACAGCCGAGGCTGAGTTTTTGTGTGCGCTGATCACCAGGCATTTCATGGCCCATTTTGATTTAATTAGGATCCAATTTTTTTCTGGAGCACTAAAACAAATGGGCTGCAGAGAGGACTGAGTCAACACATATGTCTTCTCCAGAGGGGTACGGTGTGTGTTTTGGAGCGTTTACATTAATATAATTTGAAGAGTATGAACATCCGAAGGGAGACGTTATCCTTAACCATCACATTTGGCTTTCTGGACCAACCTGATTTCGGTAGTTTTTGGGGAAAATTGCCAGACTAAAGCCGTGAGCTGAGGGAATCAACGAAGCCAGCTCGTATCCGCTTTCTCTGTGTCAACAAAAATAGAATGATTGTGCATATTGAAACTATAACAGACAGGACGGAGCACAACTTGCTCCTTTTTATTTCTTGTGATGATCCGCTCCACCTTACATCCTCCCGTCATTGGGTTTGTTTACGTGGTTGGTGTATTCCATTGTTTCATCAGTGCCGGACTCGCGTCGCTGTGGTGTGTCTTGGTTAGGACAGTGTGATGATGATGATAATTATGATGATTATGGTTCTCCCCTTCTATAAGTGGAGGAAGGGCTTGCCTTCTCTTCCCTAAGCCCCTCAGAGACAGTGTGCACTGTAGCATGGCGTGGGAGGCTTGCCTAAGAAGAGAGAGGGGGGGGGGGGGGGGGGCGGGCGAAAACCCCTCCTTCAAAGGTCACTTCATCTGAATTCTATGTGTGAATTCAGACATACACTCCTTTCACGTATATCAAGTGAGAGAAAGTTTCATTTGCATACGTATGCACACTTGGTCGCTGTACTGTAATTACTGTAATCTCATTGTGCATGTGAGTGTACACACACACACACACGCACACACACACAGCAGCCATTACCCAATCACAGGGGCTCTACCTGTGTTGTTGCTGTGGCGTGTTTGCGGTGCAGTAAGGGTTAAGCAGTGCGAAGAGCCTTTTCAGTTACTAGCGTGACTAATGGGAAGGAGTTTCATTCTGTATCTGCTACAATGAAACCTTGCACTTTAACGTATTGCTGCTGGCTCAGCAGGATCAGTCCTGCACATTTAACCCTTTCACCTCCCGTCCAGCTCTGTTCTCCTCTCGCCCTAAACTCTCAACTCTCTCCCACTCTTTTTCCTTTTTCTCCTCCACATTTTCTCCCTGCACGCACCACAGGACAGATGTAGTTTGTTACCCCCCTCATTATCACCGTGGAGGGAGGGGTAGCGCTCACACACACACACACACACACGAGTTTACATCGAGGCAGCGGTACTGGGAAAGGAATTAATCTTGTTGTTCCAGCAAGCCACACATGGACTAAACACAAAGTTTGTTCTGTTTTCCCATAGAGCATCAACATTTAGTTATTGTTGAGTACATTGTTGAATTATCAATACATATTTAATTTGATTGAGTTTGTAGTTCTTGTGTGTGGACTACGTTTTCTCTTCACAGAAGCTTTAACGGGGACACAAAGAGGCTCACTGTCCCTTTTACAAGATTTGGGAGAGACAATAAGTCAGTGTCTGTCTGTGTGCCTGCCATAGTATATGCATGTGCCCACATGCCTGTGTGTGCGTGTGTGTGTGTGCGTGTGTGTGCAACCATTGCCGTGCAAATGTGCCTGCGAGACAGCAGTCTATTTACGAGGCGCTGCAGCTGGTGTCTAGCGTCTGGACCCTGTCACGATCCCTGACACTGTCACTGGCTAACAAGTAGGACTCATTGTGCCAGGCGAGCACCCTCTCGCTTCTTTCACTCCGCCTCCCCCGTCACCCCCTCTTTTCTTCACTGTGCTTCTTTTTTTTTTTTTTACTCCACTGTACACCCCCATGCTCACATACATAAATGTAATAGCTGCTTGGTTTGTTCATGGGTTAGGTTAGAAATCATGTTATTTATGTAATATGTATTATGCTCTGCAGATTATATGCAGCTAATATCCCTCTGAACATGGCCTTAGACCCAGGCCTCATTTAACTTCACCGCTTTTAACTGAGGTCTTACTGAAACATGACTGAGCTCAGTCCTGGTACGGTCCAGGTTCCTGTCACAGTCCTGCCGATAAGCCAGTGTGCATCTCCTTCTATTCCACTCTTCCCTCCGCCCCGTATTTTTCTACTCCCCCATTTGTAGGTTAGACTTAACCACAGGCAAAATAGTTCGGATCATCAGATGGTTTTAATGTTAGCCTCAGGCTGAGCCCAGTTCTTACCGACACTCTTGACATGTGTAACAACTAAAAATGTCTCCTTCTAAGGGGTGCACATGCTTGCAGTTTTCCTTCCACAATGTAATAACAGCTGTCACCCTCACACGGTTTTGGGGAGACGATTAGTCATAAATCATGTATCAAAGTTATAGCTCATAATGGCAGTGTTGTTCTCAAGAGTAGGGTTTGAAAAAGTGTGAAACCACTGGTATCTACTTGTTATTTCATACAATTGTCAAATGGCCCTCAATCTTGACAATCAATGATTTATTATCTCGAGCTGTGATTTTCTGCCAGCTCTGCTTCTTCCCTTGTCTGTCTATCCAATTTGTGGCAGGTCATCGGTCCAACAGCTACTCTGTATGAACGTCAGTGGGATATTGAGCTACATCTATTTTCCTCTTCCTCTTTGTCTATGAGATACGAGCATGCTTTCCTGAAAGTGTAAAGTATAATCCCTCTCTATCTTTCCTGCCTCCTCCCTGTCTCGGTGTGTGTTGGACTACCTCGTGCTTATCAGTGCTCCCCCTCTTGGCTCCCTTTCCCTCCTGCCTTCCCCAAGGCCCTCTTTACCTCCCTTTTTTTCCTCTGGGTGAGTCCAGGGGGTCCCCTCAGGGTCTTTGTGAGCCTTGCTCAGCATTGCCACTCTGGGAATGGGACCATGTCCAGCTGGAATCACCATTGCTCCTCTCTGCTCTGTCTGTTTCTCTCCCCCCCCCCCCCTCCTCCCCCTTTCCCTCTTTAACGTGCAGCCTCATTCACTATAGGATCTTTGTCTGCCATCCTTATAGCTGCCAACCATTATTTTCTCCCAGAAAGTCTATCACTTCACTATCCGTTAGTCTGTCAGTCTTCTTTCTGGTCTTTTTTTTAATTCTTTTCTTAGCTATAGTGTCTTGTCCTCTATGACGAGCCACCTTTGCCCTAACTGCCAGACTCCAGGCGTCTCTGTCTTGTCAATGAGTCTCTGCTCTAACAGTCCCCCCCCCCCCCCCCCCCCCCCCCAACACTATCATTTGGGAGCATATACCTGAGCCCGTGCTGGTAGTTTTCTGCCAACCACTGGCCGGCCAACATCTGGAAATTGCTGCTGCTGGAAGAGAATAAAAACGTCCCAGAGCTCTGGTCCTGATCGTGAACCACTGTTAGTAAAACCTTTGTAGATTCATTGGACTGAAAGCCTTTATCTGTATTCATCACATAAGAAGGAGACGTTTTGTATGGTGTTGTTCAGAGGAAGAAAAATGTTGCAAAAGAGGTAGTTTGAGATGACATGATCACATAGAGGATGGGCGGGATGGAAACACAGGAGAGAGGACGATAAGTAAGTCGAAGTGAAATTATCGGCATGAGTCTGACAAAGACAGAGCACAAGAGAAAAGATGGTGACTGGGTGTTTGAAAAAAGACGAGTAAGTGAGAGTGTGAGTGTGTCAGAGAGAGAGAGAGAGAGAGAGCAAGAGCGAGGGAGCATAGTCAAACAAAGAGAGTCCTGAGTCAGCAGCAGAGCAGTTTTCTCCCCAGGCAACTGGGCAGGGCTACTCCTCTCCCTCTCTCTCCCTCTTCCTCTCCACTTGCTTCACTCCTCCCTCCCTCCCCTCACAGATCTGTGCTTTTTGCATGCTAGTATTTCTTGCTCTCTGCACTCTTCCTTTTGCTCTGTCGCTCCATACACTGTGAACGGGTAGAAAGAGACCACAAGTTCTGAAAAGGGCAACCGGGGTCTATCTCACCCTTCAGAACTCTCTCCCTCCACTGTTTTCTCTCTTGTTTTCACAGGAATCGTTTTACTGATTTATTTTCACACATTTTGATGAGGTTTCCAGGCCTGTTGAAGCCTAGTTTAGAGTGTGAACAGCATACGACTGTAAGATGCAGTACTCACGTGAATACTTAATCTATCATCCCGAGGAACTCATTAGTTTCCCTTGAAGAATGTGAGGATAATGGTTTCTCCTTTGTTTTTCACCTCCTTTGTGCCGAACAGGCTTTTGGTTTTCTGTTTTGCTAGACTTATTCTGGCACTCTCTGTGGAACAGTATATACTAAGGTCCTTCTTGCAGATGATTGACCTCAATTTTTTTGTGCAAGCTGTGTGTGTGTGTGTGTGTGTGTGTGTGTGTGTGTGTGTGTGTGTGAGAGCCGGTAAAAGGCACTTGTTGACATGGTAATACTTTTGCACCTCTCTAGAGTTCGGCTAAAGGCTTGCCTTGTTGGAAACCAAAAAGGAGGGGAGCATGAAAAGGAGCTGAGAAAAGAGAGCAGTTGGAGGGGTGGGGGCGGGGTAGTGTGGAACTGTCCAATATATCCTGTAAAGTTGGCCTAGGCAGTGAGGCTTGGAGGATTGGTCTCCATAAAAGACGGCGGTTTCTCTTTCCTTCAAGCCTCTCTCTCTCTCTCTCTCTCTCTCTCTCTCTCACTCCGCTCTTGTCCCTCTCCCTTTTTTTTTTCTTCTTCACTTCTCCACCCCTCCCCACGACTAGAGAGTGAGCGTATATGACAGTGAGACAGTGCCCTGCCAGCCCCCTCTGGCAGAGTCATCATTCTTAGCAGCACTAAATCACTACCTCCACTAGCTAGACAAACATGTCACACTCACAGAGAGAAAGAGGCAGAAAGAGAGGAAAGAGGGATAAAATAATATAAGGAAGCGAGGATGCAAATACAGGGCTTCGGTGGTGCACACAAGCAAGCGCAAGCAGAGCATGTGTGTGTGTGTAACTGGGGTATCACTTCAAGCTTTACGGCCAACCCGGAGTTCATTAAGGGCTGTTATTGAGGAGTAGGGCTGGGCTTGAGGCAATGGGCCAAGGTCCAGAAAAGGATGATTTGAAAGGGTTTCATTTTGGCTGCACCCTAGGGTTCCTCTCCCCTTCTGCTGGCTTCGACATGGATCAGAATGGTGTTACGCTTTGACATTGACTAATTTACTGACTGGCTGCCTCTTTTCATACAATTTGTTATACATGTTTGCCTCCACGGAGAAGTAATGGGCTTGTCATCACATATGTGCACGGCTTGATGCTTAAGATCTTTCTCTATATATTCAAACAGGCACATTTTGTGGAAAAAGAAAAGTTGCAATGCTGCAGGTCTTGCTCTGTCTCTCTCACACACACACATCACATTTAAAATGAAGACTTACAAATACAAGTTTGACTTAATTATGGGTCAATAAACGTGTTCAACCCACGTCTCTCACTTTTTATGTTTTCTGTCACACTCGTAGCTCTGCCGGGCGGCTGGAGTCCCTGTCGCACTGGAGAGCATTTATGCTTTTGTTCGTCCACATGTCAGCAGTAGTAGAATTATAAAATGCAGAATTTAACTGCACAACAGCTGCTCGTATAGAAAACAAGATCAGCATAGCCTGTCATCTGTTATCAGTGCTGAATTAACCACTAGTAGTAGATCGGTAAATCGAGGCTGTTGTTTGTTTTCTTCCGGCGGCGCGACAAATCAGGGAAGGGCACGTTGTGACCGATGAGACCCAATCAAGTAGCGAACACGGGTGTCTACATCATCGTGTTCAATGGTCTCCGGTTCCGCCCGTCCACACTACGAGGTAACCCCCGAGTTTTCAAACTGACACAGCTTCCGTAGCGTTTCCAAAACGCTCCGTTTTTGGCAGTTTAAAACTCTGGGGTAGTGTGGACGCCAGGTATAAATGTAGCAAATGGAAACGTTGTAGTGTGGATGTAGCCTTAGCTGTGTGTGTGTGTGTGTGTGTGTGTGTGTGTGGATACCTGTGTTTTTTAAGTTCTATGAAACCAGTATTCATGGGTCTATGAGATTTCACAGTGAAGAAGACTAGCCAAAGTGTACAGATCCAAACAATTGTAAACGGGAAACATAACCCATTGAGAACAGTTTAGAGGCGTTTTACAAAATAACTTTGTGTCTGTAGGGATCCCATAGAAAGTTGTCTCGGCTCATTGGCTACATTTTTTTTAAAACCCTCCAACCTGTTTGTTGGCCATTGGATGAACTAAGTGATCCAGTATACTGTAGACCTGCCATGGTTGGTCTATTGGAGGGTAAAAGACTGTATGTGCTGTGCTGTTTGTAGCATGTCAAAACACATTAAAATACCCAAATTACCTCTATGTGTATGTGTGTTTTCATGTGTGCGTAGTTGGTGCTAATAGAATTCTGCTGTCCAGCTCACAGCTGTGTCCTGCTGATGAGTCCCAGGAGACCCCAGCATGTGTCTATGGTTACTATGTTGAGGCTCCAGCATGAAACCATGTGTAGATCATTACTCTCTCTCTCTCTCTCTTTCTCTCTCGCTCACTATCTCCTAGTTTGTCTTGCCCCACCCCCACTCACCTACCCCTCTCTCTCTCTCTCTCTCTCTCTCTCGCTGCCTCTCCGTTTCTCCTTGCACTGCCAAAGCTCCAACCTGTGCCACTCTATACTCGTCCCAGGCCCAGCCTCTCTATCTCTTAAGACAAGTCAAGTTTGTATTTCCAATACAGAGATTTGCAGAGCTCATCTCGCTGGCCTATATTTAGAAACAGGCTTATAAGAAAGCTATGGTTGTTGTATGTTATTGCAGAGTCGGGGAAGGAAAATGGTTTATATGCAGCAGGCAGAGAAAACACTTTTACATTGTGGTCTCTTACAGGTCATAACTATAATAAGAAATGTTACTTTTACAGATTGTTACACTGTACAATATACAGTATTTCTACGTACACACCTGCACATAAGCACACAGTTAATTTGCAAACCTGCATAGTACACAGAGGTGTACTGTATCTTGCAGGAGGTTGTTGTTGATTGGTGTCTCAACAGTGGTCCTAAATTAGTTGAGTTTTCAGTTGCTTTTTGTTCATTTCTTTATAAACTTGCCTGAGGTAGCGCAGCCGAGGTTAAAGGCTGAGGTCAAAGTTACATCTCCCGTCCCAATACATTTCTTCTGTATAGTTGCATTTAGACCCGAGGCTCTGCTGATGAATAGGTAGTAAGTCAGTCACTGTGTGTCGCTGTGGGTGTGTGTGTGTGTTAATCTCAGTGTGATCATGAACTCTTAGCGTATGTGTGCGGTCATGGAACATTTGAAAGCAGCTCTTTTATGGCCTGAGTCTTCATTCGGTTTGATAGTATTTAGTGATTCGGGGTGTTAAGCTTCATCATAAACCACAGCGCATTAGATGCGCCTCATTTTCCTCCCAACGACCATCTAGATAATTGACCGTAGCAATCTTCCGTGAAAATGTTTTTATGCATGTGTGTGCTCACATGTTACAAAAAAAATGGCTGAGAGTATTGCCTTGGTAGCATTGTCGTTTGATGCAGTACTTTACTGCAGTACATGGTTGGCAATTGAGTAAAACTGTAATTCCCCAATTAAAGATACACAATCATTTATGGGTAGTTGGGTTCACAGTCATCGTCTCTCGAAAAGGTGTTATGATTTGGATTGCATAGTCTGTTTTAGAAGCCAATTCTTATCCAGAGCAGTTCCCACACACACACAAGTCTGACCAGTTCTGGACATCGGCCCAGTTTGTCCTTATCCTAATAGTCAACCCCATCCCCCATGGAGGGGTCACTGCAAGCTGACATTTACAAGGCCTCCTAATCTGCTGAGAGATTGATGAATCCTCATTCAAAACCACCTCCTCCTCTCCTCAAAACAAATGGCTTTGTTTTTAGTTTCACACATTTCAACACACTTCCATATTACATAATTGGTTTGGGAATGGGAGAGTAGATTGAAGAGTAGATTTGTGTCAGCATTTTCATGCATGCACATCCTGCCTGTTTATTGGCTGGATCCGTGCCTGTATATGTCTAGTGTCCATTACACTCAGACATATGTGTTGTGTTTATTAGGCAGGGAGTTACACTCTGTACCTGCACTGCCAGGTCCTGTCCTGCACACAGGCAAACTGAAGCCAGCTGGCTTGCAGAGAGTCTGCCATCTGTTCTGATTTATGTAAGACTGTTAACCCTGGACTAGGTTTGCTCCCATTAGCTCCACTAGCCCACAAGCACAGTGATAAACTAACGGAGAAGGTCACCCTCCTTTCACCAATTTGCAAACTACGAAGTGCACACACTGGTATAAGCTTGACCAATATCGGGGTCTTTAGTGGCAATATCTGTTATATAATTATGAGATAAACATGTACCACTTTGAGCACTTTATGATACAAAACACTGACTTAACAGTGGCAGAAGGAGCGGTCACATATTGGTAACGAAGGGTCATTCATTTGTTCTCAGTTTCTCCGATCAAGGGATCTGGGACTCACTTTTGACCATTCGTACCACACGGTTAGTCACAGGCCACTTTCATGTTTCCATGTCATTCAAGGTGAAAGACACAATGTTGTTTTTACACTGATGATCCAAATGGCAGACATGACAGTATAGACTGTATACTATTATCTATTTGTCTATACTGCAATGTCCTGTAACAACATGTAACTTTATGTGATGACTTATACTTGACAATCTTGATTAAACATTGGTGCAATTGAGAGGTGTGGGATTTAATAGGGCTACAGATCACTGTCAATATTTAGTGCAGTATCATTTCTACTAAGAATAGTAGTAGAATGGACATTCCCATTCAAATCAATGTAGCAGGATGGTGGCCATTTTTGTTTGTACCGTTGCCATTGCGATAATTGTAGCTGACTAACTGCCGTATAAATTAACCGACTTACGCCAAGTCGCGAACTCACTGAGGTGAGGTTTTGCAGTAACGACTAGAGTGTTAATGTTAGGAGGCATAAAGAGCCGGAGTAAATGAGTAAAATTGTACAACTTAATGCTTCATACACACATACACACACACAGTAGGAAAGCACATTGCTATCGCCAGATGAGTGCCACATTTGTTTGGCTCATTTTCTGTAACGAGGAGCATTAAAAGTGCAGTTTGACGTTACGGATTGCAACCGGTTGAAACATCTCCCGCGTGCCCAGTGTTTAAGAGAACTACAGTGGCCCATGGGAAAACATGAATGGCTCTTTCTAGAGCCAATTGTTGTAAGGTAGTGTAGGTAATTTGGAGAATAGCACAGCCAGTGTGTGTGTGTGTGTGTGTAGTGGGAAGTGAGTGGTGGCGAATGTGTGTGAACAAAGAAATTGGCAGCGGTACAGAAGAGGATTTCAAGTGAGTGGAAGTGGGAGTTTGTGCAGAAATAAATGCCCATATTTATTTTTTTGTCCCTGAGGAACAAACAATGATGCCCCCCTCCCCCCCGTGTTTTGTGACCACAGTTGGGAAGCCAAAGCAGGTTGGTTTGACCATTCTGGGTTACGCTAGAAACATTGCTTCCTTCTCCATGAAGATATTCAATGATTCATTCTAAGGCAACGAAAAAACAATAATTCATATATTCAGGTGATTTTACAGTAAAGAAAGCATATTTATCGATAATATCTTCCATTTCTGCGAATATATCCCCCTAAATGTTGCACACTGCCCTTCCTTTAAAGCATGGTGAAATTAGCTGGCTAGTTAGCTAGCTTACTCCACCATGTCTAATGCTGCACAAGTTACAGAAAATGAGCCCAATTGTCCCTCTGCCCTACTCCTTACCGCAATGGAGAAGGACAAGCTACCTAGCTAACGTAACTAGCCAGCCATCCGTCTCCAGAGCTGCGTCCCCTCCCTTCCCGGTGCGATGCGACCACACTTTATGGGCCCACTGACGTGTGTCGACACCATAACAACTAACACCAATATCCATTTTCTTTTAAACTAGTGAAATGACCATGGAAAACAGTTCAATGTCTTTTAGTTTCTGCTATGCATACAGTACTGTACTGTAAATGTGCTACATATACATTGTGTTCATCTTTTTATACCATGGCCCAGTAGTGTTGCAGCTGCATAAAATGCAGGTTTTTAGCAGGTTTTACAGACACAGTTTGACCCACTAACACTAATGACTGGAACAAGTTTTTTTCCTAGATGCTTTTGAGAAAAGCATAGAAAGTCTGGAAACCTCATGCCCCCTTCTGATTAGCATTTGTTGACTGGGCTGGGGGGGGGTCAGAGCAGACATATTTAATGCTTGTGAAGTAATGGGGCTGAATCAGCAGATAGCTCCACTGGGAGCCATTAGTCCAGACATGTGTCATTAACCCCTTCCCTGGCCCGAGCTCCACCCCGCCCACCCCCACTCCCCTCAGCCAACTACCATGAAGACCAGAGCCCTGTTTCAGGTAGTGCAGAAAGAGAGTAGGGGACTTTCATTCTCTTTTTTTGACTTTTGTTTCTAGTATTTTCCCTACCCCCCTCTCACTCTGTGTGCTTCTCATTTTTTCAGTGCTTTGTTTTCAAGATGGCTTTTGCTTGTTCTGTGTGTGTTGTTTCAGTCAGTATTTCATATTCCAAGCAAAATAAGGGTGTAAAAATCGTATTCATGAAATACTCACACTCCGTAGGCTTTAAAGGTGGATGTAAAAGGAGTATATCTGTCTGTGGTCTGTATCCTTTCAGTTACAATGGACTCTAATAACTTACACGGTAGAGAAAGTATATCAAAATGTCCGTAGAAACTTTGTTATCCAGTCACGTTTGCGATATGTTCCAAACACTTATTATTAAATTAAATATATCTAAACACACAGCTTCCATTTCTAGTTAGCGAATTAAGTTTCTTCGAGGAAAAAGCTCACCATGCAAGGTATAAACTTGATATTTTTTATACTTTCCTTCTGCCATGAAAAGTCATTATTGGAATGCATTGTAACTGACCGAACTCAAGCTGAACACACCTGCTGTTCTGCGGAGAGGACAAAACTTTAAACTTTCAGCAGCCACTTTTCAAGCCTACGGGGACTGGGAATCTCATAATAAATAGATGGGTGGAGTAACACTTTTAATTGTAGGGTGATATAAAAAAAAAAGAAAAGAAAGGCAGGAAACAAGTGAAAAAAGTTCCAGGGCAGAGTTGGTTGTTCCTATATAGAGAGGAGCACGCAGAGGGTGCCTTTGGAAACAAGTTTAAGTTTATATCATTTGGGGGTTCTCAGAGTAAGAACGTCCTTGCCTTTGAGTTAACTTTTCTTTTTTTTAAGTAACCTTTTTGCAGGCCTCCCTATGTTGGCTGCGGCTGCAGGGCAATAATAGAGAGAAGGGGCAGGCCCACAACACCTGCCAGTCTTAATGGTAAACATATGTCGAGAAATGGAGAGAGAGTGAGCAGAAGCGAGGGAGGAAGGGAGAAGGCAAGCAAACTCCTTAAAGAGGCTCTAAAGAGGCTGTGTGTTCGTAGATTGACTGTGTTTTTGGGTACGTGCATGCATATGTGTGTTTGCTAATGTGCCGTTGTCTGCAGAATGTCATTTTGTCTGCTTGGGCCTATGCTAGCAGGGCCCTTTCTGAACATTTTGGGGCCCTAAGCGACAGTATATACGGTTGCCTATGTTAAAATTATGTTAATTGGCAGCTCTACTAGTTTGCTTACGTTAGTAACATACAGGACAGTAACGCGACATTACACAAAAGCCAAAGGTAATTAGCTAACTTAAGGCTAGCTAGCTAGCCTATAACATTATTCCAAAGGTTTAGATTTTCCCTAGTTGTCAACATTGAAGGGGAAAGGCTTCTTGAAAAAACGCTTTACAGTCTAACCCAACTGTAGGAACACAAAAAATGAGTTGTCATTACACATTCATTAATGTGTCAATGTTTTGGTCCAATACTGCATAATAGAACATTAACAATAGGTAGCATTGTAATGTATGGTAGCTAGCCTTCCTAACTTTTTCATTTCAACTAACAGCATGTCAACAGCTTTTGCAAAGGAAAAAGGTTAAATTTCGAAATCCTTACCTGTATTTCTTTCCGCCCCGTTTTTTCCTCTTCTTATTTTTTTTCTTCTTTCCGTTTGTCTACTCCAGAGTGGTATGAGAGCTTCATCTTTTGTCATTGGGGTATTGACTCTGAATGTCATCACCATTCACCAACATTACTTTTCATTCTGGCATCAAACCGACCGTCCGCATAACGGCCGTCGTCATCTTGGCTTTTTGCAACCAGTGAACAGAAGTGACCATATTTGGACTGCGGAGAAGCGACGTAGCGATGCCGTATTTGGCTCTGGTAGCGACCTGTCAATCCCAAGGTAGCCCCGCCCTAAAGCATCATTTACTAAATTAACTTCATGCTGTATTGAAGAAAAGTGGCGATTGAGACCATAAACTCATGTTATCAATGTTTACTGAGGTAATAAATCAAGTGAGAAGAAGTGTCATTTCCTCAGACTTCTATACAATCAGACTTATTTTTGCAACCAGAGGATTCTTCTCCTGCTGGTCAGTGGAGAGAATGCAAGTTTAAGACATTTCCGCAGTGGCTTCACTTGCCAGAATCAAAGCTTGCCGCCTGGACTGGACTAGAATTGAGCTTTTCTTTTTAAAAAGCAAATACCCCTAAAGAAAAAAAGAAAAGAAAAAAACACCACTGCTCCCTGGTGGTTAGGAGGCCCATTACAATTGCTTATAATGCCTTTAGGGAAAAAACGTCCCTTTATCGTAGGTTGCATGCTGCAAGTCAGGGTCTGTGGATTATCACTTGTTTCTGCCCCTGAAACAAAAAGAGATCTGGATAGTAACACCCCCAACAGAATATGGTGAAGGATGGTAAATGGTAGAGCAGCGTTATCAAATGTTCTGCGCAGCACTACAGCATCCAACAGGGTCAATTTACCAGTTCAGCACTCCACGGTTTGTCACCTACATGCAACTAACGTCTGTGCACATGTCAACACACACAGGATGCATGTGTAGGTGTTCCGCTTGGTGCTCAAACTGATCATCACAAGTGTTAGACTACGAGCCTTGGTCTCCTGCCATGTCTTTGACACAAGTACATGTGTGGGTGGGTGTGTTTCTGTCTGATTTGTGGTGTGTACCTAGACCTGCATGCATACATTGCCGCTATATGTACATACATAGTCTGCGTGTATAAGCTCATTGTACGTTTGAGAGGTCTCCCACAAAGCTCAGCTGAGAACTACACGTCATGTCTGCCACCTTCTCTCTGGCCACAAAGCTGCCCATTATGGACAGACAGGGTTCAATGACCAGAGAGTGGACTCCAGCTAGATGAAGGCCCAGACCCACCTTCCACAGCCCCTCCTCAATCATCATTTTGGCCTTTTATAGACTCTTTCTGCATTTCTGCTTGCTCTTTCATCTTGCTGTACAATATCTATCCATCCATCCATCTATCTATCTATCTCTCTGCACTAATCTTACATCTCTTCCCAGTCTTGTCCAGTAGTGTTCTCAGTATCCAGCAGAGTTCTACTTCTATTGGCTGCAAGAAAACCAGTTGCCAAATCTACTGCCACTGACTGATTCACCTCCACCTGCTGCTTTTCCCTTTATCTGTTTCCCCCATTTCTCCTATCCTCACCCCCACCACCTCCTTCTTACCAGCCACACATCCTTTGTTGTGTGACACAGAAGTAAATAGCATTTTCCAGAATGGTGACATGCATCTGCTTAAACACTGTCACATATTATGCACCAAAAATAAAAAACAGAAGTTCAGCCTGCAGAGAACAGGATGTGCCTGTCCTGTGTCGACCAGATTATTCTCTCATTGTCTTTTTTTTTCATTGAAGAACTTCCTCGTGCACTTTTTCTCCTGACCAGTTTCTTGTTAGGTATCCAGCTGTCAGAACCTCTAAATTCTTCACTTGTGATGAGAGAGGGAATTAATGAAAGAAAAGTAGATCAAAGACGGAGAGATGCAAAGAATTTGTTATCAGAATGCTGCCGTGGAAACGTTTCTCCTCCTCTGCTGGCCCACTCCGTCCAGCTCAGGACATTTATAGGAAACTGTGTGTGCCCCATAGTCAGACACTGGCTGACAACTCTGTCAAGCTAGAGGATTTTCACCCTTTTTAGACACATGCGCACACACCTTCAAAACAGACTTTGGACACTCATGAGAGGAAAAAAAGTGAACTCTTTATTTTTCCCCGTCTACACACGCATTAATTACTCTAATGTGGTGTTATCTTATTTTCTTAAATTCTTACAGTTACATTTTCTTCATCTCATCGACACTCTCTCTCTCACACACACACACACATACATAAACAACAGACATGTACAGTGCCTTGCATAAGTATTCACCCCCCCTTGGACTTTTCTAAATGTTGTCATGGTATAACCACAGATTCAAATGTATTTCATTGGGATTTTGTGTAATGGACCAACACAAAATAGTCCATCATTTGGAAGTCGGGGGTAAATTTACATGGATTTCCAAATAAAAATCTGAAAAGTGTTGAGTGCATATGTATTCACCCCCTTTACTGTAAAACCCCTAACAAAGATCTGGTGCGACCAATTGCCTTCACAAGTCATATTTGCAAGTCACATAATTAGTAAATAGGGTCCACCTGTCTGAAATGTAATCTCAGTATAAATAAACCTGTTCTGTGAAGGCCTCAGAGTTTGTTAGAGAGCATCACTGAACAAACATGCATCATGAAGACCAAGGAGCTCTCCAAACAGCTCAGGGATAAAGTTGTGGAGAAGTATGAAGCAGGGTTAGGTTATAAAACAATATCCCAAGCTTTGAACATCTCACGGAGCACCATAACATCCATCATCAAAAAATGGAAAGAATATGGCACAACCGCAAACCTACCAAGACAAGGCCGTCCACCCAAACTGACAACCCGGACAAGGAGAAAATGAATCAGAGGAGCAACCAAGAGGCCCGTGGTAACTCTGGAGGAGCTGCAAAGATCCACAGCTGAGGTGGGAGAATCTGTCCACAGGACAACTATTACTCGTGTACTCCACAAATCTGGCCTTTATGGAAGAGTGGCAAGAAGAAAGCCACTTTTATGAAAGTGAACCATAAAAAATGTGGGAGACACAGCAAACATGTGGAAGAAGGTGCTCTCTGGTCAGATGAATCCAAAATTGAACTTTTTGGCCTCAATGCAAAACGCTATGTTTGGCGGAAACCCAACACTGCCCATCACTCTGAGCACACCATCCCAACAGTGAAACATGGTGGTGGTAGCATCATGCTGTAGGGATGCTTCTCTTCAGCAGGTACAGGGAAACTGGTCAGAATGGAGGGAAAGATGGATGGAGCCAAATACAGCGCAATCCTTGAAGAAAATCTGATGCAGTCTGCAAAAGACTTGAGACTGGAGCAGAGGTTCATCTTCCAGCAGGACAATGACCCTAAACATACAGCCAGAGCTACAATGGAATGGTTTAGATCAAAGCATGTCTTAAAATGGCCCAGTCAAAGCCCAGACCTAAATCCAATTGAGAATCTATGGCAAGACTTGAAAATTGCTGTCCACAGACGATCTCCATCCAATCTGACTGAGCTTCAGCTTTTTTGCCAAGAAGAATGGACGAACATTTCCATTGCAGCGAAAGGGGGTTCTACCAAGTATTGACTCAGGGGGGGGGGGGGGGTGAATACATATGCACTCAACACTTTTCAGATTTTTATTTGTAAATAATTTTGAAATCCATGTAAATTTACCCCCGACTTCCAAATGATGGACTATTTTGTGTTGGTCCATTACACAAAATCCCAAGGAAATACATCTTAATCTGTGGTTATACCATGACAAAATGTAGAACAGTCCAAGGGGGGTGAATACTAATGCAAGGCACTGTGTGTGCACAATAACTGCACACACACAAGACAACCCCCCCCCCCCCTTCCCACACACTTTCTCACTTGCTGGCTTGCCGGCCGGCTCTAGAAGGAGTCAAATGGCTCAATGTGTTAAAAGCATTAGCTAAGCATGGATCCAGCAGTGCTCCTCAGGCCGATATCATATGTCCTGCTTCATTACAGTCTGGTGTATACATTCAGCTGCATCTTTGACCCTCCATCTATCTATCCCTCTGTCCTCCTTTCCTCCCCTCTCCTTTCCCCCCAGGGTGCTTTAACACAGCGAGGCATCTCAAGATGTTAGCTGAAGCATAGATGATTTGGAAAATAGAAAAAGAATATACGTGTGTGTGGCGTTGCAGGTAGGGAAAATAAGTTAAATAGCAATTAATTTAACTTTAACAAACTGCCTCTTGTCCACACGGCTGTACAGGTCTTATATTTTCCCACAACTATTTTGGGTCCTTATGTGACATTAACTACTGGGAGGGTGCTGACCAAAACCAGCTCGACAGTGTATGCATGAGGCAGACCGGGAAGTGGGAGAGAGATCCAAGTAGGGAGCCTGTAACCTGTAGCCTGCCGACTGTTTCCTCACACCACACCTCACATCCTGCAGCTGAACGTGTATGAGGCAGCAAACACACTGGGGCTTTTACTCCAGACTTTACCGCAGCACTTGGCCTGCTGCACCACACTTGTCTCTCCATCACAGACAAGCAGGCAGCGCTACGCTAACATTAGCACTTTTCTCCCTTCGTAAGCACTTTACAGTGTGAATGCATGCATTTGTGTGGAAGATCACAGATGACTAAAATCAGTCAGCAGCTTTTGGGGGTGATGGTGGAAGGGGGTATTATGTGACACAGTCAGCAGTGGTTGTAATAGAAAGACTCCAGGTGTGCACAGCGGATAACAACAAATGATCTTGGGAGGAGGTAGAAACTTCTTTAGTGTATCTTACTCTGCTAATCGGAAAAAGAACCTTTAGCTGCTGGTGAATCCAGACTGTCTCAACTGATTCGTGTTGAATCAAAGCACATTTTTGTTGTTGTGATACTTTACAGAAGACTTGAGGGACAGGAGTGTGGAAAGGTAGTAGAGGAAGAAAAAGTACTGGAAACAGAGAGAGAAATAAAGGGATTACAAAGAGAAAAGGGATACCTCAGGGAAACAGTAAAAGAAGAGAGAGGTTTTCTTGTCTTAGATACTGTAAAGGGACGCATATCATCACTTATAGTCGTCAAGAGTGCAGGGTTTGGCTGAAGCAGCACAGACATGGAGAAAAACTCCTCTTTCAATTACTTTGTGTCTGTTAGTCCTCTTTAAAAACTGTTTCTTATAAAAAGAAGGGAGAGGTCTTGTTAATCAGCTTTTGGCTTCAGTTTGGGGGCTCGTATATAACACCCCCCCCCCCCCCCTTTCCCTCCCTGTACCCCTACCCCCCGTGTATGTAATAGATGAGTATAGCAGAGTGTATGTTTACGAGCGCGAGTGCTGGACTTGGCAGGGCCGAGCGCTACTTCAGTGTCTCACAGTTCATCACAGCTCAATGACTGACTGACTGGGCCCCTGTCTTTCTAGCAGAGTTTACATTATGTGCATACGCACACTCACTCATACACAACTCCGGACTCTCATCGCTTCTCTTCTCTAAACTTGTCATTGTTTCTAGTTCCTAAGCTGCCTCCCAGGTAATTGTTTAAGATCATAGATAACTGTCCGTAGCCATTAACCATATTGTTCTCTCTCTCTCCCCCATCTTGTTTGCTTTCTCCCCTTGGCCCCTCCCTCCAGTGGTCCTATGCATTGGAGAAGCCCAACACAGGCAGTGTGTTCAGCTTGGCCTGGTCTGCAGACGGCACCCAGCTGGCCGGGGCCTGTGGCAACGGGCATGTCATCTTTGCCCACGTGGTGGAGCAGCATTGGGAGTGGAAGAACTTTGTGATCACTCTTACCAAGAGGAGAACCATGCAGGTGGAAAGAGAGCCACACACACACACACACACACACACACACACACACACACACACACGCACATCTACGTTTATGTTTTAACCTTAAAGAAAGTCAATTTAGTCTTGTCTAGGGTCTCAGTGACTCATGTCATTCTTAACTTTGAGTTTGTTTGTTTAAACAAAAGAAGTGATGGAGACTGATATAATACAAAACAATGACAGAAAGAGATTTTAGCTAATCAAATGGTGCAGTTTTATGCATATGCAAAGGAATCATGCTAAAAGTCCATCTTGATTCTTTGTCTGTTATAAAAGTTGTGGTTTTACACGTCATGGGGTTTTCAAACAAATATCACTTAAAATGAGTGTGTCTGTGAGGACAACTGATAGATTCTCAAACATTAACAATGCCAAACTCACTTATGTCGGCATTTCGAGAGAATTTGAAAAGTACTGCAATGCCATGGGCCGACTGTAAAGTGGTGAGTGAATATGCTATGTAGGGAAACAAATGCTTCCCTGGCCTTGACTAGTTGTGGCCATCTATTAAAGTAGGACCCTCCCTGTGTGCCAGTG